>BJCM01210834.1:0-30286 GCA_018326385.1 Flaveria bidentis
AGGAAAAAAGCAGTTTTAGAAGTCGAAGTTGATTCTTTAAAACAAAAAATGCATAGTTTGGCTAGTTCTTCACACATAGTTCAAAACTTAGTGAAAGAACGAAATAACAGGGAAGGTTTGGGTTACAAAGTAGTTCCACCACGACATGCAATCCTTCTTAATACTAAAAGTAGACCAATAAATAACAACCCAGTTAAGGATCATGTGGTGTCCACTCCTCTGATTAGTGATCCCGATTCTACGGGAAAACCTATGAAGGATAGCACTAAACAGAATGAGTCTACTTTGAAATCAAAAGGAAAGATGCCTATTGAGAATTTGGATGATCAATTTGAAAAGGTTAATGTAAGGACAGGTTCACACACATCTACATCTGAACCCAAAATGACAAATCAAGTTAACCAAAAACGTGTTACTCGTCAAAGTCCAAATAGGCTAAAAGTTAAAGATGTTAAAAATGTTAAAACAATTAATTTTGTTAAACAAGCAGAAACATCTAAAAGAGAAGTGACAAAACCCAACCAGACACATCTCACACCAGTACCAAACTTAACCCCACATAAACATATTCCTCAACCTATAGAAGGGAGATCATGCTACAGTTGTGGAAAACAAGGACATATTTCTTCTAATTGTCCTTATTATCAGACTCCCAAAAGGAAAATTGAACTTTATGATGCAAAACCAAGTTTTTCTTAATACTCCACCTAAGAGTATTAGTGAACCTAAAGTTCAAACCATAAGCCAGTCGTCTGTTTATCACAAACACGCCTTACACAAAAATGGTTTATGGAAAGAAAAATCAAGTAAGTTGTTTGATAATGAGAACAAGAAGAAGAACGATGTGCCCTCATCCTCTGATGGACAGTGGGTTGAGTTCATTATGTGTGATTCCTCTGGGTCACCCAAGGCAGTTAAGGCTTGGGTCCCAAACTTGAACTGATAAATTCCTTTGAATGTGGAGGGTGTCCGCTACAACACTATCAATAATACCTGGATTATTGATAGTGGGGCGTCCAGGCACATGACTGGGAACTCGTCTCTCTTTTTCAACGTCAAACAAATTATAGGGGGACATGTATCATTTGCTGGAAATAAAGGAGGTTACATCACCGCTCAAGGCGAAGTGGGAAACGAGAAAGTGAAGTTTGACAACGTCAACTACGTTCAACTACTACAATACAACTTGCTTTTTGTCTCCTAGATCTGTGATAAAGGATTCAAAGTTGTGTTTGACAACAAGAAGTGCTACATGTTAAAGAAGAATTATGTAATTCAGGAGGATAAAGTTTTAATGTTAGTTTCAAGATATAATGAATTGTATGTCTTGGATCTATCAAAAGCCTCCACAACTGAGAAAATTGTCCAATGCTTCTTGTCAAAGGCAACAGAGAGGGATTCAATATCTTGGCATAGGAGAATGAGACACATTAATCCTAGGAAGATGAATCATCTGATATAGAATGATTTAGTGAATGGAGTAACTGTCAAGAATTTTCAGCTTCTGGATTTTTGCGTAACATGTAAGAAAGGGAAACAGACCAAGAAGTCTCACAAGGCAAAGCAAGTTAATTCTATCGACATTCCTCTCGAGCTTCTACACATGGATCTGTTTAGCCCAATCAGCACAAATAGCATTGCTAGAGATCTATACTGCTATGTAGTAACTGATGATTATTCAAAATTCTCTTGGGTGATGTTTTTGAAATCCAAATGAGAGACTTTTGAATCATTCAAATATCTAGTAACTACATTGGAATCACTCTACAAGCTAAAAGTAAGGTAGATTTGATCAGACAATAGGACAGAGTTCAAAAACCAATGGATGGAGGCATTCTGTAGAGAGAAATGAATTGTACATCAATTCACGTCTGCCTACACTTCACAGATGAATGGGGTTGCTGAAAGAAAGCAAGAACGATGTTAGCCGACTCTAAACTGCCTATTCAATTTTGGAACGAGGCAGTGGCTAATGCATGCTACACACTCAATCGAGTCTTGGTAGTCAAACGTCATGGTAAAACATGTTATGAATTGCTCCAGCGACGTAAACCAAACTTGGAGTATCTTGAACCCTTTGGTGCACCGTGCATTTTGTTAAAGAAACTCAGACTGGGAAGTTTAGTGAGAAGGCTGAAGAAGGTATCTTTCTCAGACTGGGATGTTCAAAGATACACCACCCCCTGCTGGAAAAGGACCTTCCTTCTTCTTCGACTACGTTGGATTCTTTAAGTCCTTCAACCTACCTCCCTCTCTTCTTGATGATGAGTTATTTGCTACAATGATGTATGATGTTCTGAACACTCCTCCACAAGACTCGACACCATCGGTTCCATTAGACGAATCTTCTAGTCCTTCAGGGGTAGAGGTTGATGTAAGTGACTCCTCGTCTGATGATGAAGCTGTCAAAACTAAAATTGTGGACCAGGAGGACCAAGTTCCTGCTAATGAAAGTACACAAGCATCAGATCTTGATGCCTCTGAGACTTCTGAACCTCATACTCCAACAACTACCGATATTGAACCTGGAATTCAAAATCTGGACCAGGAAGTAGTCGTTCCCACCACTCCCGGATCTCAAATTAATGTGCATCATCCTCTAGAAAATATCACTTGGGACGTACTATCGGGAGTGTATACACGAAATCAGTTATACTCAGCTGATTATGTCTTAGTCATGGAAAAAGGCTATCTTCACGATGGTGCTTATCGATGTTTTATGTCTCAATTTGAGTCAAAATATGTAAGTGAAGCCATAAACGATGACGCATGGGTTAATGCTATGCAAGAAGAACTCCTATAGTTCAAGAAGTTAGGAGTATGGACCCTTGTGGACAAACTAAAAGGTGCTAAGGTGATTGGCACTAAATGGGTACTTAAGTGTAAGAAAGATGATAAAGGGGTAATAATCAGAAACAATGCTCGGCTTGTGGTTCAAGGATTTAGACAAGTCGAAGGCATTGACTAAAATGAAGTGTTTGCACCTGTGGCTCGAATGGAAGCAATTCGTATCTTTCTAGTCTATGCATCCTACATGAAGATTAAAGTTTATCAACTAGATGTAAGAAGTGCATTCCTTCATGGTGAAATTCGTGAGACAGTCTACGTCAGTCAACTCGAAGGATTTGTGAGACAGTCTACTGGAACTCCACTCGCCACGAACCATGACGTGGCACCGGACGAAAATTGTGATCTGATTGATGCTACCATGTACAGAGGAATGATCGGATCCCTTATGTATGTCATAGCCTCTCGTCCTGATATTATGTACGCCACGTGTCTTAGTTCAAGATATCAGGCCAAACCAAAAGTAAATCATCGCATCGGAGTTAAACGGATTTTTCGTTATCTGAAGGGCACTCCAACACTATGGTTGTGGTATCCTTATGATGATGACTTTGAGCTTACAGTGTATAGTGACTCGGACTATAGTGGTTGCAAGATGAATTAAAAGTCCACATCTGCGGGTTGTCAGTTCTTTGGTAGATGGTTAGTCACCTGGCAGTGTAAGAAGCAGACATCAGTTGCTCTGTCAACTTGTTAAGCTGAATATGTTGTTGCTGCAAGTTGCTGTTCACAAATCATTTGGAGTCAACAGCAAATGCACGAATACGGTTTGCAATTTTCTAACACCCCTATTTTTGTTGATAATTCTGTTGCTATTGCTGTCACCAAAAATCTGATCCAACACCCTAAAACTAAACACATCGGTATTTAATATCACTTTATACATGACTGTTTGGAAAAGGAATTAATCGATGTTGTTAAATTAATACGGATTTTCAACACGCCGACCTCTACACAAAAACATTTGATAAATCGAGGCTTTTATATCTATTAGAGGTTAATTGTGTGAAAAAGAAAAGTGATGTGATTCTAGAAGAAGAGAGTTCGTAGTCCGCCAAGTTTTCTTAGTTTTTCTTATTTATTTTATTTTATTTTATTTTCAAGTCTATTAAAATCCAAAAACACAAAAAGATTTTCGGTTTTAGTATTTAGGGGGAGAATAGTTTAGTTTAGTATCAAATTAGTTACAGTATTTATTTATTTAAAAAAACGAGGGAGGAGGGCAGCTTAGCTAATAGAAATGAAATCAAATCTATGAATCAGATTCAAAGTCTATGGAAAATGATAGTAAACAGGAAACAAATTGTTTGGGACTTTAAAAGGATTTAAATGATTAAGATGCAAAATTCAAAGTATAAGTCTGAGAAATCTAAGAAAAATAAAAGGAAAAATGATAGTAAAACTTGTATGCTACTGAGGTAACATAGAGAAAGTAGACGTAGAGGTTGCTAGTTCATTATATGATGTGTTGGTAGATCCAACACAATAGATGAGTAGACCTTATTGGTGATTTAAATTCAAACTAAGTTGTTCAACTTGTTGTGGGTTCCCATCTTATCCCTGGTTAACACGATCAACGGATTTCCAATAAGGGGTGACGAGCAAAATAAAGGCCACAAATGTGTGCGGATGACCAAAAAATGAGCTAAGCACATGAAAAAAATGCTAAATGCAATCAAGCTAATAACTTATGTTGTTGGTGCGTTATGTGCAAAAAGAAAAATAAATGCTCTAACAAGACGATAGGTTGTGTGCCTCTCTGCTGTGTGGTGGCACTGATCTAAGGATAAGCATAACCTAAATATTCTAGAATTCATTGTTGTTTGCGCCTCTCTATTGTGCGATGGCACTAACCTGAGGCTTGGCATCTCTTTGAAAGCTCTTAGAATAGTTTCTTCTTGTCAAATACCCATAGATCGCTCACAAATCTCCTAAGGAAAGTTGATTACCATATATGTGTGGGATCCACCAATTCTTGTTGAAATAATCAAACCTAAATCATCACCAATATGAGTCAAAAATATGTGTATGGATTTAAGTGGACAAATATACTGATAATCATCATGGCTGCAACTCTTGACAGTCAAAATCATTGTGTGCATCTTATAGGTCTAGTATGATTTCCTGAAAGTGCTATTGACTCTTGGACAAAACAATAATCTAGCATCAAAATGTTCTAGTAAAATGTCCCAAATGATTCTGATATACCCATATGATTCTATAATATTGTTCCAGAAATGATCAAATTAACTTGAAGTTGTGGTGTCCAGGAAGAAAAATCTGTTAGACGTTTTTCTAAAAGGCTTCTATCCATCTCAAATCAAAAACACAAAAATATGTCTTTTTTTGTTTTAATTTCAAGTTGTTTTTATGTTTTTCTAGTCTTTTGTTACGTAAAAGTCGAACTATACAACTAGATGAAATCTATGAATCACTCACTAAAAGTGATCATGTCTGAGGTGACCAATCGATTTTAAATTAAAAGGATCACGTCTGAGGTGATCAAACGGTTTTAAATTAAAAGGATCATGTCTGAGGTGATCAAACAGTTTTCAATTATAAGGGTCATGTCTGAGATGATCGATGTTCATAACATTAGATATCAAAAGGTAAAAGTTTAAGTGTTTGAGAGTGTATGAGGTCAAACTCATAAGTATGAGCCAATTGCACGATTGGACCATAAGTATGAGCCAATCGCACGATTGAACCATAAGTATAAGCCAATTGGACGATTGAATCATGAGGATGAGCCAATCGCCTGATTGAACCATAAGTATGAGCCAATCGCACGATTGGACCATAAGTATGAGCCAGTCAATAGATTGGACCATGAGTATTGGGCAACCATGCGTTTGGATCACCAGAATGAACCAATCATACGACAGGAAGATGATGTCTAAGCCAGTCGCATGACTGAAACCCAGTCGCACGAATGAAGCATGCGTAATGGTCCAGTCTCACGACTGAACTTTAAAACAGTATAAATAGAGGGGTGAGTCGGTCGCATTCCTTACCACCATTCAAAGCTCTCAAAAACCTCTCATACGCAAACACTCTGCCCAAATTTCTATTATTGTGATTAACTGTTGATTGTGATCCTAACTGATTTCTCATTCATCTAGAGGTACTGTGAAACCGAAATCGATCCTAATGAATGATATTATCGAACCCTAAATGACCTAATCGGTTAAAATCAAGAAATGAGCACAACTCTTCATAATAGACCACTTATGTAACACCCCAAAAAGATCAAAACAGTCATCAAGGATAATGGGCTTAATTAGTGAGTATTTAATAAAGGAAGAAAATTGGTTATGGGCTAATTAGGCTTATAGGCAAGAGCCTAAGAAATTTAAGGCCCATAATCAGCCTTCAAACCCACCTAATCAGCCACCATCTTCCACACTTGAACCCTAGCCACCAAAATTCATAGAGAGAGAAAGTAGAGAGAGAAAGTGAAGAAAACTCAAGATTTGAAGCTTCAAAGGTTAAGGGATTGAAGATCTGAACGGTTGAGAATCAAACCATAAGAAAGGAGCAACAAATCCAGGTAAGAAGCAGCCTCTAAACCCTTCTATAGATCAAACCCAGATTCTAGGGTTTTGGGTTTTGAAAAGTTGCAAAGAATCACATAAAGGTCACATTTTTACGTATGAAAACATGTAAAAAGCTTAGATATAGCCTCATGGATGATAACCTAAGAGTTTGGACGTAAAAAGTCATGATTTTGGGTTAAAAATGGGCTGGTTCGTAATTTTTATGCGATCTGCGAAACTGTATATGCATCCAGTGAATTTGCATATTTAAGCAGCGAAACTACGAGAACTTCCTGGGAAACTACAGGGACAAGGTTATCCAACGAAAGTTGGGCGAAAATAGCAGCGAAACTAACATCGAAACTGCCAGCGAAGGTAGCAGCGAAACTGTTGGCGAATCTAGCTGCAAAATTGATGATCTTGCAGGGAAATTAGCAGCGAATTTAGGCAGAAATTAACCCCTTTAAGTGTCAACTTATCTGCATGCCGTGTAGTGTGATCCTAGCCTTGTAAGCTTAGTTTAGAAGTTGGTCTCGGTATCCAAGTGAGTTCTAGATCCCCTTATTTGTAAGTGTTTCTATGTTTTAGGGTTATTATGCATACTAAATATATGTTTTTAAATGACCGAGTTTTTATGAGGTTTCAACAGGATGATCGATTTTCAGCCCGACCCCAGCCAGGGGCGTTGCCCCTTGGACCCCACTAGGGGCTGCCGCCCCTAAACCCCCGCTATCCCGCGGAGGGTCGATTATGTTTTATGATGACTTGTACTTGCCATGTTTTGTACTTATTAATTTAAGTATTATATCTTAAGGTGAAAGAAAATAATAATGAGAAGTGGAACTTAATGAATGTTACCCCCGGGCCCGTTTGATGATGTAAAGTCTTGCAAGCACTATGATATACTTCACTTAGGTGAGTCTGATGTATGATGATTGATCGGTATTCATGAGCGGGCTATGTGCCTTGCAGTGTGAATCAACTGTCCGGGGTTAGCTACCATGAAAAATGTGTACCAACAGGGATCGACATTCGTTGTCGATCAACATGGAGCTCTTGCTTTGTGCAATCTTGTTTATGATGAAATGAAAGATATGAAAGAATGAAAGATAATGAAAATGCTTATTATGATGAAAATGTTATGTATTATGTATGTGTGGTCATTATATGAAGGATAAAGTTATATTTTCTTATTTACCTAAAACTAGAACTCACTCAGCAAAACTGACTTTTATGCATAATAGTTGGCAGGTAAGTGTTGATGCTGAGGATGGCACCACAGAGCTACTTAAGGAACTATGGATAGCATTCCTACTTATGAAATCTTTATTGTAATTTAAGAACAAGTAATATGTTTTGTTTATAATTAAAGGGCAAATGTATGAGTACGACATGGTTTCTAAGTTTTAAATGAATGTCTAATTATTTCCGCTGCAATGTTTTGTTATTAAACTGATTTTATGCGATGATTAACCAACTGTGAGGCTTCCTGGGAACGGGGCCTTACAACTTAAATGGACATAATCGTTGATATTAAGGACATTGGTGCTATTTAGAGTCCCTGCGAATCTAATGAGTCTAAACGCAAAGTCTAATATAAAGTTTTGACCTAGATTCATGGTTGGAGTTTCAAACAGAGCAAGATGCGAATGAACACTCCGTATAAACCTCAGTCGCAAGATTGAGCAAAGCGCGCGATTCAATTGCACGAATGAATCAATCGGTGACTCAGTCGCACGACTGACTCAACCGCATGGCTTAACATACGACTAAGTTCAGTCACAGACTCAATCGCACGACTGAACTCAGCCGCATGCTCAATCGCACGACTGAACTCGGTCGTATGGTTCAATCGCACGATTGAACCAGTTTGATTAAAAACAGTTTAAGTTCCAACTGTTATCTCTTACACATAACTCTAATGTATATGTTTCTTGTGTTGTATCAACATGGCTGATAGATGGATGATGAGTACCAAGCACAATATATGTGCTTATCTTGATGCTATTACCAGGACCGCTTCTGAGTTCGCTGGGATTATAGCCTTTCTACGTAGGTCGGGGATCAACAAGGCTATTTCTGCTCCTTGCACACCCTATCGGTCTCTACAGCAGGCCTTCTGGGAAGGTGCTTCGGTTGATAGGTCCTCTGAGCCCTACAGTATTTGGAGCTCGATCTTCAATCAAGAGATTAGGTTTACTGCAGACCATCTAAGGCGAGTCCTGGATCTAGGTAAGGATGGTGCCCACCCAACCAAGCTACGCCCTCTGACTGTTCGAGGTTGCTTTCTCCGGATGAAGTACACTAGGGACATCAATGCAGGTGTGCTCAACAAGAGCAACTTGTGCCCCCAGTTCAAGTACTTGGCTCATGTCATCCTCAAGTGCATAGCGTCAGGAAGATTCGATGAGATGTCAGATCAAATCCAGAAAGCATATGTTGCTCTAGTGCTGAACCACCCGTTCAGTTTCTCCCACAGCTATTCTCCTACATGACAACAAGCATCAAGGCAAAGGGCAAGGAAGGCTTCTGCATGTACCCAAGGTTTCTACAGATGACTATTTACGAGAAGCTTCCTCTGCTACCGAAAGAGAAGGATGATGCAGTTGTTCTGGAGGTTATGGATGACACTATGATGGGTAGGATGAAGGTCTACCGGGGAAGCAAGTGAAGCCCCCGGTAAGGAGACTGTTTGGGCACCTGGCCAGAGAAGATTATGTGGCGCCCTCTTGCAAGAAGTGGAGTCACGATGATAGCGATTCGGATGTTGAACCTATCGTCTTACCCACCGATGAAAAAGATGACGATGATGACGACCATGATGAGGGTCAAGGTGGTGAGGCACCAAATGTACAGAGAAGGCTGCCTTCCACCAAGACTTCTTCATAGATGAAGTGGAGGAGGAGTCAGATGATGAGCCACTCACTAGGACAATAGGGAGTCGGGTTGTGGCCACTGAGAAGGGGATAGAGGCGGTTGGTGGACACCTAGCTGGTACTATAGGTGATGATACTGATGTCATTGACCCTACTTATATACCTATCCATCCCATCAGCCAGGGGGAGCTTCTACTGCAAAGGGCTCCAGGAAGAAGAGGATGGCCCAACTATATGACAAAAAGGGTAAGAGGCCAAGGTTTACTTTGATCACATCTTCTACTACCACCACCACTACCACAACCACTACCACCACTGCCACAGCCACTACCACCACCACACCCACTACCACCACTGCCACACCCACACCCACTACCATAATCACCATTCCATCAACCACTCATAAACCTACTTCCACCACACCCGCAATACCCAACACTATTCCACCACAATCCATTCCCATTCCTCCTCCCATCTTTACCACATCCACCTCTACCACAACCACTCACCAAGCTGGTCCCTCCACCCAATCTGCATTCACACCTGGACCTACTCTACCCACGGTCGGGTTAGAGGAGCAGTTGGCTAGCCTGAACCAGATGGTGCTAAAGCTTATTGCTACTGATGATCTAAGGGCTATCAAATCAATCAGCTGATGGCGGTGAATGCGGCTCAAGCAAAGCAAATCACTAAGCTAAGTGAGAAGAACGCAAAGTATGAGAGAGCTTTAGGCCAAGCCCACCATGCGCTTAAAGGTCAAAATGAGCTGGTGTTGGCATCGGTGAAGAGGATAGACGATCTTGAGAAGAAGAATAAGAAGATATTGCTAAAGCTAAAGGGATCCAAGAGTGAGCCGTTAAAGATCAAAGATGGTGATGATGTTGATGATGATGATAAGCTCATAGAAGATGAATCTGATGAAGAAGAAGATGATGATGAAGGAGGACCGAGTGGAAAAGATAAAAAGGATGATGATGATCAAGAAGGTGATGTTGCTGCATCAGCCTCCACTCAAGCTCAATAGAGGCGCACAAAGTGATTCCAAGATCAAGGAGCCTCGTCCTCAGCTCCTCAAGCTGAAGAGATGATAGATCAAGATAAAATTAATGATTAGATGTCTTTGTATTTAAAACTTTTGTACTTGAATTATATATTACATTAATGTAATTAATGATTATCTATGTTTGTTTATGTTTCAATGTCTTGATTAATGACTTATGTGTGATGTGTTAAATGTTTAATCAAACAGATGAAACTCAACAACAAGATGAGTATGATGTCGTCCCCCTTTAGCAAATCAAGACTCAACTCACGATTATTCTTGATTTGCAAGGGATAGTCAGAAGATGAGTGAGATACACTCCCGAAGAAGGAGAAATCATTCATGATCTGACCGATGACCAGTTAGCTGAAATGTTTCGACTCAATCCTGATGAAATTGTCTAAGATGCTATAGAAGTCGATGTACTGAGTGATGAGGAGCTACAGGATGTTGATGAGATTGAGATCGAGGATGTTACAGCTGAGCATTATCTAGAGTACACTGACCCTGCAGGCAATGTTATCCCCAACTTGGGTGATACTTTTGCCAGTGCTACTTTTGAGATGCTGGAGGAGATGGAAAAAGAGAAAGAAAAAGATGAAAGCCAAGCCCAAGCTTCAGATTCTAATGTTGATCTAAAGAAAGCCGAATGGGCCGCTTGCTTTGCTGAAATGAAAGCCCAATGCCTGCCTCCAAAGCAAAATGCCTACACCAATCTGTCCAGAGTAAAGAGACATCCAAAGGTGTCAGGCAAGATTATCACGTGGGCATATTTTGAAAACTTGGAAGTCTATGCAGTTAAAAGAGAGAAAGGGATCGAGTACTTCAGATATCCATGTGATCTGAAGACTCTTCCTGGTTTTGAGCTTAACCGCTTGGCATGCTTAGATCTTTTGTATGCCAACCTCAGAAAGATGCCGGGATGGTTTGAGATTGCGTTGAAGAAGGAATATCACAAATGGGTAAACTTCAGACCTCAACAACCTAAAAGATTCCTTATCATCAGGAGAGAGTTTATAAAATGGACAAGGCTCTCCACGGGCTCCAGCAAGCCCCTAGAGCCTGGTATGAGAAACTCTCAACTCTTCTAGTGAAACATGGTTTTCGTAGAAGGGTTATTGACTCTATGTTATTCATCAAAGAAAAAGATGGTAATTTACTGCTGGTACAGATATATGTGGACGACATAAACTTCGGTTCCAAGAATGAAGAATTATGTATAGAATTTGAATCTGTATTGAAAGCAGAGTTTGAGATAAGTGCCATGGGGGAGATGAAGTTCTTCCTTGGATTACAGGTGGATCAGACACCAAACGGAATCTTCCTGCATCAGTCCAAATATGTAGGAGATATCCTCAGTCGATTCGACATGGAGAATGCTTCAGCTACTGGAACTCCACTTGCCACGAACCATGACGTGGCACCGGACGAAAATTGTGATCTGATTGATGCTACCATGTACAGAGGAATGATCGGATCCCTTATGTATGTCACAGCCTCTCGTCCTGATATTATGTACGCCACGTGTCTTTGTTCAAGATATCAGGCCAAACCAAAAGTAAATCATCTTATCGGAGTTAAACGGATTTTTCGTTATCTAAAGGGCACTCCAACACTCAGGTTGTGGTATCATCATGATGATGACTTTGAGCTTACAGTGTATAGTGACTCGGACTATGGTGGTTGCAAGATGAATTAAAAGTCAACATCTGCGGGTTGTCAGTTCTTTAGTAGATGGTTAGTCACCTGGCAGTGTAAGAAGCAGACATCAGTTGCTTTGTCAACTTGTTAAGCTGAATATGTTGCTGTTGCAAGTTGATGTTCACAAATCATTTGGATTCAACAACAAATGCGCGAATACGGTTTGCAATTTTCTAACACCCCTATTTTTGTTGATAATTTTGTTGCTATTGCTGTCACCAAAAATCTGATCCAACACCCTAAAACTGAACACATCGGTATTAAATATCACTTTATACATGACTGTTTGGAAAAAGAATTAATCGATGTTGTTAAATTAATACGGATTTTCAACATGCCGACCTCTACACAAAAACATTAGATAAACCGAGGTTTTTATATCTATTAGAGGTTAATGGCATGAAAAAGAAAAGTGATGTGATTCTAGAAGAAAAAAGTTCGTAGTCCGCCAAGTTTTCTTAGTTTTTCTTATTTATTTTATTTTGTTTTATTTTTCATGTCTATTAAAATCCAAAAACACAAAAAGATTTTCGGTTTTAGTATTTTAGGGGGAAAATAGTTTAGTTTAGTATCAAATTAGTTACAGTATTTATTTATTTAAAAAAACGAGGGAGGAGGGCAGCTTAGCTAATAGAAATGAAATCAAATCTGTGAATCACATTCAAAGTCTATGGAAAATGATAGTAAACAGGAAACAAATTGTTTGGGACTTTAAAAGGATTTAAATGATTAAGACTTCTTGATAGATGAAGTGGAGGAGGAGTCAGATGATGAGCCACTCACTAGGACAGTAGGGAGTCGGGTTGTGGCCACTAAGAAGGGGATAGAGGCGGTTGGTGGACACCTACCTGGTACTATAGGTGATGATACTGATGTCATTGACCCTACTTATATACCTATCCAGCCCATCAGCCCAGGGGGAGCTTCTACTGCAAAGGGCTATAGTTAGAAGAGGATGGCCCAACCTTATGACAAAAAGGGTAAGAGGCCAAGGTTTACTTTGATCACATCTTCTACTACTACCACCACTGCCACAGCCACTACCACGACTGCCACAGCCACTACCACCACTACCACACCCACTACCACCACTGCCACACCCACACCCACTACCATAATCACCATTCTATCAACCACTCATAAACCTACTTCCACCACACCCGCAATACCCAACACCATTCCACCACAATCCATTCCCATTCCTCCTCCCATCTTCACCACATCCACCATTACCACAACCACTCACCAAGCTGGTCCCTCTACCCAATCTGCATTCACACCTGGACCTACTCTACCCACGGTCGGGTTAGAGGAGCAGCTGGGTAGCCTGAACCAGATGGTGCTAAAGCTTATTGCTACTGATGATCTGAGGGCTATCAAATCAATCAGCTGATGGCGGTGAATGCGGCTCAAGCAAAGCAAATCACTAAGCTAAGTGAGAAGAACACAAAGTATGAGAGAGCTTTAGGCCAAGCCCACCATGCGCTTAAAGGTCAAAATGAGCTAGTGTTGGCATCGGTGAAGAGGATAGAGGATCTTGAGAAGAAGAATAAAAAGATATTTCTAAAGCTAAAAGGATCCAAGAGTGAGCCGTTAAAGATCAAAGATGGTGTTGATATTGATGATGATGATGAGCTCACAGGAGATGAATAGAAGAAGATGATGATGAAGGAGGACCGAGTGGAAAAGATAAAGAGGATGATGATGATCAAGAAGGTGATGTTGTTGCATCAGCCTTCAGTCAAGCTCAATAGAGGCGCACAAAGTGAATCCAAGATCAAGGAGCCTCGTCCTCAGCTCCTCAAGCTAAAGAGATGATAGATCAAGACAAAAGAAATGTTAGATGTCTTTGTATTTAAAACTTTTGTACTTGAATAATATATTACATTAATGTAATTAATGATTATCTATGTTTGTTTATGTTTCAATGTCATGATTAATGACTTATTTGTGATGTGTTAAATGTTTAATCAAACAGACGAAACTCAACAACAAGATGAGTATGATGTCGTCCCCCTTTATCAAATCAAGACTCAACTCACGATGATTCTTGATTTGCAAGGGATAGTCAGAAGATGAGTGAGATACACTCCCGAAGAAGGAGAAATCATTCATGATCTGACCGATGACCAGTTAGCTGAAATGTTTCGACTCAATCCTGATGAAATTGTCTAAGATGCTCCAGAAGTCGATGTAATGAGTGATGAGGAGCTACAGGATGTTGATGAGATTGAGATCGAGGATGTTACAGCTGAGCATTATCTAGAGTACACTGACCCTACGGGCAATGTTATCCCCAACTTGGGTGATACTTTTGGCAGTGCTACTTTTGAGATGCTGGAGGAGATGGAAAAAGAGAAAGAAAAAGATGAAAGCCAAGCCCAAGCTTCAGATGCTAATGTTGATCTAAAGAAAGCCGAATGGGCCGCTTGCTTTGCTTAAATGAAAGCCCAACGCCTGCCTCCAAAGCAGAATGCCTACACCAAACTCTACAGAGTAAAGAGACATCCAAAGGTCTCAGGCAAGATTATCGCGTGGGCATATTTTGAAAACTTGGAAGTCTATGCAGTTAAAAGAGAGAAAGGGATCGAGTACTTCAGATATCCGCGTGATCTGAAGACTCTTCCTGGTTTTGAGCTCAACCGCTTGGCATGCTTAGATCTTTTGTATGCCAACCTGAGAAAGATGTCGGGATGGTTTGAGACTACGTTGAAGAAGTAACATCACACCAGATGGGTAAACTTTAGACCTCAACAACCTAAGAGGTTCATCCATAAGTCTGAAGTTGATCCTATATCTAGAAGACCGAAGGTGGTGCTGAAGTGGAGTCCCCCATGCACAATGTCAAAGATTCCCTTACAGGAAATGCCTCAGGACTTCACTCCACACTTCAAATTATGGTATTATGATTGGCGGATGGGAGAAGCGGTCATAGTTCTGAACAGAAAAGGAAAAATAGAGACTATCAGGGTATTCGACTCAATGTGGCTTACTAACTTATCTGCTGAAGATGTCTATACTTTATACAAGTGGCCACTGTTCTATGACACACAAGACATTGTACAAGCTCTACAGTTCCAACACATTATAAGGCTCTTCTTTGCATTTGAAATACATGCAGGACTTACAAGAGAGGAGAAGTACAAGAAGTTCCAAGAACACGTGAATAATGTTAGACGATAGAGTAAACCAGGTCCACGGGAGAGTTTGTAGATACATAATGTTCCTAGTTTATGTGCTTAAATGTAAAAGTCTTTCATGTCTTACACGTGTGTAATGTAATGGTTCAATGAAATATAATATGTGGTTGAAGTTTATTAATGTTTAATTAATTCATATTATTATTGGGTTAAGTATAATTTATATGTATGAACTTCTTATATAGGTTTGAGGTTGTTGTGCATAGTTCTTAGTCAATATTGATTGAGAAATGGGTTCAACCTAGTCGGGTTAGTATTCATGCTAATGGACCATACTTATGGACCATAAGCATGAATATATCATTCTTATGGACCAATCGCACGACTGAACCAGAAGACTGGATCAGTCGTATGATTGAGACATAATATTGACTCAGTCGCACGACTAAACCTTCAATCGTGCGTATGACTCAATCGCATGATTCAGTTGCACGACAGAACCATGCTAATGGTTCATTCGTACGAATAAAAACTACAAACTTATAAATACTACCTAATTCGTGGAAAAACATAATCATTAGAAACACTTCATAACTTATCAAAACCCTAGCCGTCCAGAACGTCCAAGACAGCCAATCCAACTTCAAAGTTCGTTCTTGATCGATTCCTACTCGTTCTTAACATTTAGTTCATTCTTATATCGATCGGGTTAACGTTCTCACTGATTGGATCACCAATCAAATAGGATTCCACATTATTTGATTTGGTCTCACGCAAAATCTGTTAGTATTCCGTACGTAAACGGTCCTGGCACCTAGAAAGTAAGCCACCAGAGGAAAGAGACTTAACTTCGATTTGCCGGGCAAATACGTTAACCATGTGTAATAATTGTAATAATTTCATACCTTTTTCACTATAACAATATGTGTAACAAAAACAAAGATATCAAATCCAGCAACACGATAAAGACTGAAGCACGAAGTAGAAGTACCCAACAACAAAAACGTTTTGGAAGCATGAACCAACACAAACTCCAGCAAGAAGCCTTTTGTGTGACACAAGCTGCGCCCAACATAAAATGGACATCTCGGTATCCTTCTCAATTTAGTGAAGATGCAAAAATTGTCTCTAACAGTAGCTATAATATCGATGTCTATTTTGTAATTGATAACCATCTCTAATAGCAACTCTTTTGTAAATTATCACTAAGGGTGTTCAAACATATCCAAATCCATAACTGAATATGTAATATCCGAATATCCGAATCTAAAATATTCAAAATTTTGGTTACCAATAATTTTAGATTCGTATTCTGATAGTAATTTTAAGAATTTTCGGATATCCAAATTATCTGAAATAGTTTTCTAAAAATTATTAAATATTTTAATTTATTAAAAATTTAAAATAGTTTATATAAATTTCGGATATCCAAAATCATTTTAGTAAAAGTACTAATTTTAACTAAAATTATTAAATAATAAATATTTTGTAGAATTTGGATATTCGTTCGGATATCCTTTCGGATATCATAATCTGAATCCAAAATTTTGGATATCCGAATTTCGGATGTGTATTCGGATACCGAAATACATTATTTGCAATTTTTGTAAATCCGAATTTGAACACCCCTAATGATAACAAGCACAGTAGCTAACATGAGTTCTAAAAAAGAAACTCCTTTTTGTATATATGCAAACGACAATACCAACAAAACAGAAAGAGAAGCACGCACATATGCAATAATCGAGCCCACGCATGGCGAGGGAGAGGTTTCCTAGTTGCTTACTAAACTACATTTGAAAAGTTTACACCGCATCTGTTCTTCCTTAAACCTTGCCCCTAACTATAGTAATAAGATATGAATATATGATAGATTTTAGACTCAGTGAAAAACACTTGATATAGTGATTTTATCAGCTCTCTAATCGACGGGGATAATTAGTGTTAGTTGTTAACATTCAAAAGATACTTATAATACTTGGATAATAGCAATAATTAGTTTGAAAAGGAAAGGGGCTATATGCCAACACCTTTCTTGAATTTATTGCTTGGTGTTAATACATTTAGAATTACTTTTTGTTTCTCATCCATTACGCTAAACTTGTCTGGCTATAACTAATCTTAAAAGATCCGTGCTTATTTAAAACCTTATTGGTCTTCTGTTTTCTTGCAAATTCAAGATGGAAGGATTCAAATGTTTTAAATCGTTGTATTTTCATGTCTTGTGTTGCTTATGATTTTAAACTGATATACAAAGCTTAACAATTCTTTTTTTTTTTTTGTGTTTGGGTTGACATGTTTAACTTGTTTAATTAAATAAGTTATGTTCATTGTACTAAAACAAACAAGTTGATTCATGAATCCGTTTATGACTAGAATTAAATACAACTTATAAGTTTAAGATGCCAACTTGTATGCATGTTGCTTAACTCGTTTATCACATGATTACAAATAAACAACCTGTTTTTTCTTAACCGTAATTATATTAATTCTGACTATGTTATACACTTATACATTACGTTACGAGTCACGTCATGTGCTACGTTATCAAACTAACGGAGTTAACAGGTAGTTAGACTGAGACTAATATTAATAACAAAAACAAAAATTCTCATTAATATGAACTAATAGTTTATAATCTGAATTAAAAAAAAAAACTAATTTTCTTATATTTTGGTCACACAAGCGTGCACTAACACACTTGCGTGCACTAACACACTTAACAAAATACCACGTTGCTGATTTTCTAATTCTAGTTTGTAATCATCACCAGACAAGGGTACACAATTCCTAACTTTGACCGTATATTTATTTAAGACCACCATTATTACGTTTTGCCTCTCCGACATAACATGATGTTACACCGACAAACGTGAAAAATACGTTCAAAAGCATCAGCTCAATAATACTTTTTTAAAGGCCAACAAAGCAATATTATTAACACATAGACTAACAGAAAGTTAGAATAGATAGTTTCAAACGCCATGATATTACAATTCAAATCACCAAACTAGAAACATCAAAATTCCGCCATTCATCCCATGTTAATAATTGATTTTTAGACCTGTTTTTGAGCCAGAGATAACCATAAACCTTTATTTCTTTCACCAACTTAGTGATAGTCATAGATTTTTGCTCAAAGATTAATTAATTCCTACTCCTCCATAGACACCAAATGACAGTCTAAATTACCGAATATATTATCTTCTTCCAAGTCGAAGACCCGCGGGCAAAAGTGTGAAAATGTAATAGGTCTTTCTCAGCTCAATAATACTAATCTGAAAACGTAAGAACACATTGTTACTTTTTTGATTTTTCAAAGAATTTTCTGCAAGATCAAGGGCTCGTTTCACGGGACAAATAATTCAGAGCTAAATTAAATCGTTGAAAACTCAACAAGTTTATCTTAAACTGATTTGATTCAGGCTAATTGATTTGTATAAATGATTGAGTCAAGTAAACTTAATATGACTCGCTTGTTGGCTCATGTTTTGAGCATATCTTTAATTTGTTACTTTTTATTTTAATTACTTTGATTTCTTATTTCATTATGTTATCTACTTTTTAATCTTTTATCTTTTTGTAATTTGAGATTGTTGTTATTTAGACTTGTATACATGAAAACTTACAAAATCAATAAAAATGTCAACAATAAGATTCAGAGGATGACTCAAGTTAAAGGCTTGGGTTTGCCGGCTAATTATACTGTCATCGGACAACAACTATAAGAAAAGTCTTACAAGAGAGTCTTGCTCTTTCTAAAATAACACTAGTTAGGGGCTTTAGCAGCTCCCATGATGTGTCTAAAGCAAGACACATCAATTTAGTCGGGATAAACGTTAAATGACACTAGCTAAGAAGCCATCAAGTATTAAATACATGCCTAAAGTAGAAATCAAACCAAGGATTAAATTTCAAAGAATACGCCATCCCATTTTATCATATGAATTCTATCAATGATGCTATTTAATATTCTTTCTAGTTTTGACTTAGGAGCTGATAGATCAAGAGAAGCATGACGATCATTCAAAATGAGAAGTAAAATCGATCATAATAACACTTCCTGTAGTGGAAATGTAATCAATGAATTCTTTGACTCAGGCTTTAGGGGAGGACAAATTATAGGTTAGCATAAAGATTGATGGGTGAATTTTTTAGGATTTAGTGTATTTATGAACCTTCTACAAGGCTTACTGAGTGAGTTTAACATAATAGGGATTTTTTTGTATGTAAGAGTCAGCCAGAAGCTCGACATCGCAATGATGCTACATGGTGACTTTTAAATACGAAAATACTTTAAAAGGGATTTAATCAATCACACGTACAAAAATACTCTAAAAAAGTGTGCAGTTGTATAGCAGTTGTGAGGCATAGTGAACCTAAAGGAAAAAAGCTTGGGTGAATAAGGTATAGATTGTATCTTCTTTAGGTATGCTGAACATTCCAAAGCATGTAGGTTTTATTTATTAAATCTAATGACTTTGTGTCTATAAACAATATAAAGTCAATAGATGTAATATATAATGTTTACATCCATTCCTATATCAAGGGTGATGATTCGAAACTCTTTCAACAAGAATTATGTTCCTACTAAGAATGTATGAGTGGATACTGATAGCGTCGTGCTTCTAAACCTAGAAAGAGCACAAGAACAAGAAAAGGCAAGTCATTTGATTGTTGTTTTGTATTTTATTATCCTATTATATTGTTTGGTTTTGTTTGTACTTTATTATCCTATTATATTATATGTTTATAAACTAAATAAAGAAGAAATATTGTTTGGTCTTGTTTGGGTTTGGCCACAGTAGTTTCTAATTATACGTTTTGAACCCTCAAAGATGTTTATCTAGATTAGAGAGGAAAAGAAGAGAAGACTCATAGGTTTCTTATGTAGTTTATTGGTAGAGAGAGGGGAGCAACTCCACCGTGATTTAGTGCCTAAACAACCCGATTTATTACTCCTATGACGGGTGCCCCCATTTCCGATGACCAGGAGTCAGTCGCCATGTCGGGCGATGGTTGTTGACCTCCCGATTCCGGTTGAGGTAGGGCTAGCGGTGGCCCCTCTTTCATTGTCTCACTCTGATTCCCTCTTTTTCAGATTGAAACATTAAGGTTTTCTGATTCAAGGGTTTTCATGTTGGTTTCTATCAACTATTTTTATTATGGCCATGTTTGACAAATTAAATAAAAGTAACTTTTTGACTTTTGTAGGGGTAAAAAGACCAAAATACCCCTCCATAAAAGTTAAAAAGTTAAAAAGTTTTGACTTTTTAACTTTTTGGAGGGGTATTTTGGTCTTTTTACCCCACCAAAAAGTTAAAAAGTGTAAGACCCCGTTCCTAGGGCGCTTACAGCCAGCCAATCATCGCTCATAAAATATATAAATACATTAACATGAAATAAACGTTGCAACGGAAACATTTAAAAACAACATTTTCATTAACAATGCTTTTTGCAAAATAATACAATATTCATTACACAATTTCATTTGTTTGCATTATAATGCAAAAACATTAACAAAAGAATGACATCCCAATGCCAAGTAGCTGCCTCGCACAATCCTCAGCGATGCTCACCTGCCAACTGGAAAATACATAAAAAATCAGTGTTGCTGAGTGAGTTCTAGTTTTACATTAAAACATACTTTTACATTCATTAAACCGTACATTACTTTAACATGTGATCACACATCATACGTACACATAGATAATATCATTATTATCTTCATCATTCGTTCGTTCATTTTGTACATTCGTCATTACATCTTTACATTCATTCGGACCAATGCCATGTGCTCCACCCCACCGTATGCATAAAGCTGGTATTGGGCCTGAGGTCCTTCAAAGACCCCGAACATTGTTCACGAATCTGACTCTAGTTACCAAGGGTGAGCGGCAAAGGTCCCATACATATGGTCAATCACGAGGATTGGACCCCATTGTGCATCCTTCTGGGTAATTAACCCGTACATAGTTGAGCTAACACCCTTCATTGGGTGTGAACCTCCTTACGTTTGCTTAATCACACGGATCAAGCCCTAGTGTGCATCCTTCTGGGGTAGCTAACCCGCACACGGTTAAGCTAACACCCTTCATTGGGTGTGAACCTCCTACGTTTGCTTGCAAGCCTTTCATACTTTCATTCGTTCATTAATGCATGCATTTATCATTTCGTTCATTTTTTCATTATCTTCCACTTTACGTTACATAATACTTTCATTCATTCACATTCAACGTAAAGTCAATGGAAAATAACCATTCATTACAAGGAACATAAACATAACATTCGGTCATCATCATACAGGGGATCATACACACATAACATACATCATGCATAATCATACAACATCATGCATCATCAACATGCATATACACCAATCATACATCATAACATGCCCATCATAACATCTATGACCTCAAAAAGTCAACCTACATAGCCCCGGGAACCTCCCAAGTCAAAGCCTACATTTCACCCTTTTCCAAGAAGTCAGAAAACAGTCTAAGTGTTCATCCGCATTTACCATTATTCATCCGCATTTGCCTTTTTGTTCATCTGCATTTGCCATGCTTCATTCATATTTCCTCATGCTTCATCTGCACTTCCCCATCCTTCATCTGCATTAGTCATCCGCATTTGTTCACACTTAGACTTTCTCATCCGCATTGACCTTACTCATCCGCATTAGTCATCCGCATTTCCCATACTTAAGTCAATACTCATCTGCATTAACTGTTCATCCGTATTTTTTATACTTAGAAGTTAATGCTCATCCGCGTTAACTGTTCATTCGCATTTCCCATACTTAGCAGTTAATGCTCATCCGCATTAACTGTTCATCCGGATTTCTTCCCATACTCATCCGCATTTACTTTCCAACACTTAGGCAGATTCTAAAACTTAACGTATGAGCCTAAAACATCAGATTAAATTCCCATACACCATTCATCATGTTCTAAGCTTAAATCTTACCCTCTAAGCCTTAGAAACACAATCATACATCAACATACACACAATCAAGCATACGGGTTCGAAACCTAGTTTAATGAAAACATACATTCATGCATTTCAAGCCCCAAAATCAGTTAAAACATGTAGAAGAGGGATTCTAGAACTCACCTTTGCAACTCTTGAGTATGGCTTCTCCCAAACTCGTTTGCAATTGAGTTCAACCGTCTAGAAAACCCACTAAAACAAACCTAAACACAAACAAACACATATAAGCACATACCCAAGGACCTAACCAGTTAAGAACACCTTAAAAACATGAATTCTTACCTTGAATTCGCACTTTTCTTCTTCTTTCTCTTCAAAACCGAGAGTTTCTCTGCTTCCTGTTGCTGTCTCTCTAAAATCCAAAAATTTTGTGTGTAGAAAGGGTGATGGGCGGCCATGCCACCTTTATCACCAACTTTTCAAATATTTTGTCCTTTTGGACACTTTTTACCCCTAGACTTAGGTTTTATTTCTTTTCCTTCTTTTGTTTCAATTTATTCTTCTTTCTTGACTTTAAGAAATAACTAGTTGTTACAAAAAGTTACTTTTTTGGTATTGCCAAACACCCACTATGTTGGGTGGATTTATGTTTAATTTTTTCTCTTAGATTAATGGATGGTTAAAAATAACAGCTGCACATCTAATGTTTGGTTTTACCATGTTGTTGAGTAAACATTCTTCTTGCGAACATCAGTATCTTGACATGGTGTTGTTGTGATGCTGCTGTCAGTAACATTGTTGTCTTATCCATGGTAACACTTCTATTTCAAGTCGATGATGATAAAACCATGTTCATTTAAGACCTTTATAGCTTTTATAATGTTAGTTTCATTACTTGGTTGACATGTAATACAATGACTGGTTGTCATGATAACTAGCAATGGTATCGGTTCTTTTGGCATTGCAGTCATTTATGGTCAATTAGCCACAACTTAGAGCTTAATCTGAGCCCAATCCATCACACACGCAATGCGCGTGAATTATACCACTAATTTAGTTTAAAGGTCAAGGAATTAGATTAAATTTGAATATTAATACTATTTATATATTAAGTGTAGATACATATGTACCTAGTTTACGATCTTAATGTAATATGTTTGTCATGTCCTTAATGTAAATGAAATATATGAGTTGAATAAAATAGAATATGTAATTGATGATCTTAATGTTGAATGTATCAGTGTGTGTTTGAATGTTTATTGTTTATTAACGCATATTGAACTAATTATATAGGTTTGTGGTTGTTTGAATAAATCTTAGTAAAGTAATGATTGAGAAACATATTCAAACTTAGTCGTATGAAGTTTTCATTCGAATGGCCCATGATAATGGACCATACGCATGAACAACTTCATGCTAATGAACCAGTCTCACGACTGAACCAGGAGTCTGGATCAGTCGCACGATTATGACATGACATTGACTCAGTCACACGACTGAACACTCAGTCGTGGGAATGGATCAACCGCATGACTCAGTCGCACGACTGAACCATGCTAATGGTTTAGTCGCACGAATGAGAAACCCTAACCTATAAATACCACTTAATTCGTGGAAAAACGCAATCATTTTGTGTCAAACAGTGTTTTAGACTTCTCCAGGTCAGAAAGTTAACGTTTTCCGGCATACGACAATTAAGGTTAGTGAGAAATTCGTGTTTTTGTGTCCAAAATACCTTAAACCTTCGAATTATCAAAATCCAACAGCTTCAGTCGCACGTTTGACTCAATTGCACGACTGAATTCATCCGCATCCCTCATACGCACGATTGGAATCATTCATACATCCATTCGTACGACTGAACTGTCTAGTCGCATTGTTCATCCGCACCTGTCCAATCGCCCGATTGATCCATCCGCATTGTTTCATTTGCACGTTTGAGCCAATCGCATTGTTCAATCGCACGAAGTGTTCATTCGCACTCCTTCATTCGCACAAGTACACCAGTTTTGTTCTAAAGACCAAAGTCAATAGTAATGGAGGACCAATATTCGGCTTTCACCGAAGGAAGGGATTCTAGGATTCAAAATTTGTTGCTTCTAGAAAATGAAGTGGGAAATCATAACAAGCCCCCTAAGCTCATAACGTTAGATGATTACTCGCAATGGAAGCAAAGATTTGAGATCTACTTAAATGGAGTAGATCCTAATTTGTGGGAGTCGATAGAGATAGGATATAGCATGCCTGTAGGTGCAGATGAAGTCAAACTTACCTTAGGCAATATGACTGACGACCAAAAGGTAAAGTACAATACGGAGAAGAAAGTTTATGCATTGCTAACTCAGTCAATTCCTAAGGACATCTTCCATCAATTTTCTGAGAACAAGCAAGCTAAGAAGCTGTGGGATGCATTGGAAAAATGGTACGATGGGAATGCATCGTTAAAATCTCTAAAGGCTAAAGCGTTGAAGAAGGAGTTTGACAACTTCTCGTCAATAGGAAAGGAGAGCTTGGATGACGTAATCGATCGGTTCTACCATTTAATGAGTGAGCTGGACACTCATGGAGTCACAACGTCTATGGAAGACAAGGTGTCGAACTTTGCAGATGGGTTGTCAGAGAAGTGGGTTTCCTTTGTCTCCAACCTCAGACAGAATGATATGCTGGCAAAGTTAGATATCAATGATTTCATTCTAAAGCTGAGAGAGGAGGAGTTGAGGATGAAGTATAGGGCCCAAAAGTCTTCATATGATCAGAATCCGGCACTGTACAACTCAACTCCACAAGCAAAAATGTCTGGAGCACCACTTCAAATGACATTTGTGTCGAGCTCAGCTGGTCCATCTCAAGCCACTACTTCAGGATCTGCCACGTCAGGGTCGTCTGGTACCCAATACATAGCACCTGAAGACAATGCTACTAAATTGAAGATCGAGAATGTCGGGAATGTGACAGTAGAGGTAGCAAAGGAGCACATGGACCTCTTAGCATTTTTCGTCCACTCCTATGACGGGCTAGTTGCTGGGAAAATAGGGAAATGCCATCTGGCAGATGAGGACTACGAGCAGGTAGGCGAGACAGAGCTGTAAAGAATGGACATAATGTGGGCCTTGGAAAGTGCTGTCCGGAGAGCTAAGAAGTTTGTCAAGAAGACCGGACAGAACTGGTTGCCCCTAAGGACACAACTTTTGGTTTTGACAAGACCAAAGTTACCTGCTTCAACTGTGGGGGAAAAAGGGCACTTCAAATGTGAATGTGTGAAGCCCAAGAAGACAGGAAATGGGAATCCATTTTCATCCTTCAATCGTCAGGATAAACCCACAAGTAGTCCTTCTTCGTCAAGCAAGGATCCTAAAGCCTTGACTGCTCATGATGACAAAGGACAAGATTGGAGCTTTCGGTTTGTGTCTCTATGAGAATCCAACATTGCTAGTGTTGAGTACTTAGATGATGACTCAGCAAGTGAAATTGATATTGCAGTGGAACTCGTGATGTCAAACACTGAAGAAACTGCAAACGTGGTGAGTCGATGCACATCCGGAATGTTCCATCGTTCTTATTAACAAAGAGAACAGGTGCTCCACAAGGTGATGAGTTCGGTCAAATAAACCCTTTATCCAACAGCTCTTAGAGTTGCGTAGAAATTCTTGCAGTTCGTTCGGTGCTAACCGGTAAGGTGCTCTCACAATCGGAGCAACTCCGGGTGTCAAATTGATTTAAAACTCAACTTGATGATAAGGTGGTAGTCCAGGAAGATCCTCTGGAAACACCTCCGGAAAGTCACGAACCACCCGAATGTCTTCTATCTTCTTTTCCGTTGTTGCTGTGTTGGGGTTCAACAATTGAATAAATTGAAGCTTACCAAATCATAATTATAGACAACTGAAGACCTCATTGTACAAGTTCAGAGACCAAGTTAATTACAACAAAAACAACAATGCAAGACAATACAATATGACAAAGTCAAGATCAAGACAATTAGAAAAGTCAAAATTAGGTCTTGTTGTAATAATAATATAAATAGACCCACTAGCGCATTTATCCAAGTGTGGCCTTTGGTGTGTGTTTCTCATGGTGTGAATCACCACCCAAGGAGAAATCCTCTCCTTTGGCTGGGTTTGATTTCACCAACCATCTATGATTCTCATTGTAACTTGTTTATCAACATCAATAAAATCATAACATTATTATTATCCCTCTCTTTCTTCTTTGATTCACACACGTCCACCCATCTTAATTTTGATTTCTAGATCTAAACAAGATGAATCCTAAGATCCAAGCTTAATGAATCTGAAATATTGATTTAGCATGCTTGTTAGAGACGAGAGCTAATATGGCCAAGTGGCCCTTGCGTAGGCACTTCTGAGCCTACATGAATGATATGATACCTATCACAGCACCACTCTTCTCGCCCTTAACCAAAGGCATTTCCCCATCTACCGCGGGAATACAAATGACCTTCTCATGACAAATCACCTCGGCCTGCTTCTGTGACAACCAATCAATGCCTACGACCATATCAAAGCTTCTAAGAGTAAAAGGCATAAGATCACTATCAAAGGTATGACCAGCGAGTTCTATCTTGCAATTCTTAAGGATGTGCGTAACGGAGATTTGTTTACCATCAGCCAATTCTATAACATACTTAGACTCTAATACGGAAGGCATATCCCTTAAGAGGCTACAAAACTTAGTAGAGATAAAACTCCTATCAGCTCCAGTGTCAAACAATACAGAAGCAAAATAACCATTAACAAGAAATTTCCAAGTAACAGTAGTAGAATCATTTAGAGCTTCACCTGAACCCATGACAAAGGCTCTCCCTTTGGCTCCACCATTATTGCCACCATTTTTGTCACCATTACCGGGGTTGTTATTGCCACTATTACCATTGCCATTCCAATTCTTCTTTGTTGAAGACAGTTTTTCTTGAAATGCCCTTCCTTTCCACACTCAAAGCAACCCTTTGGTGTTTCATGGGCCTACTGAGGCTACTGAGGTTGTTGAGGTTTCTTCATCAGTTCTCCACGACAATCCTTTGCCACGTGTCCAACCTTCCTACAACCCTGGCATCGGAAACTATCATACCTGCCAGTGTGGTGGTAGTTGCATCGATTGCACTTTGGATTTTTCCCATGTATCCACTTGGTCCTTGAGATGATAAAGATGATTGGTTAAAGTTGCGATTGTTATCAAACCATCTATGTTGATGTTGTTGTTGAGGTTGGTGTTGTTGAGGTTGATTACCACATGACGATCCCTTGCTAGCATTATTTTCCCACTTACGTTTGTTGTCGGGCACGTTTGCCATAGTGCCCTGCTTGGGTAACTTCCCTTGCTCCACAGCTTGGTCAGTGAGCTTGTGAGCTAGTCATATAACCTATTGAATGGTAGGGAGATTTGCAACAGTTACCATTTCTCCAGCACCAAACCACATATGTAGAGCTCAATTCGTTGACTCGGCGGGTCAACCGTGCCAGAACAGAGTGTCGCTAGCTTATGAGACCTAGGGATGTAAGCCTCGATGTCAGATCCCTCCATCTTTAATTACCAGTTCTCAGCTTCTAGTTTCTAACTTCATTACAAGGACAATATTCCTCCATCATCATTGCTTTGAACTCACCCTATGATAAAGCATTAGCCATCTCTTGGGCCTGTATCTAGACTTGAGCATTCCACCACGAAAGTGATACACCGTCAAGTGTTCCTTCGGCTCCTCCTTAGGCTCCCTCCCCAGGGCTTACCAAGGCTCCAACTAGTTTTACAACTTATGTATATGAACTATATCCTCATTATGTGAGGCCACTAAAGCTGGAATAGCCATATGAGGTGTGCAGGGTAGGGGGTATAATATGGCGTCTCTAGTCACGATAGGGATCGTACATGGAACATTTTGTTCTTTTCTAGCATCCTAATCAGTGCAGTGCAACACCAGTCCCAATTGTCAGGATAGCCATGTCCCGCTCAATTTTTGACTCA
This sequence comes from Flaveria bidentis, assembly GCA_018326385.1. Lineage (NCBI taxonomy): Eukaryota > Viridiplantae > Streptophyta > Magnoliopsida > Asterales > Asteraceae > Flaveria > Flaveria bidentis. Next base: position 28,058 of record BJCM01210834.1, read on the forward strand.
TCTAGAAAGTACACATCATATATAAATATGGGTCTAGAACCATAACTCATAGACGACAAAGGAAGAATAGGACCCCCGGATTCCTTTCCAAGTGTGTGTCTAACAGGGGATGAAGACAATGAAGATGCTATATTGCAGTGTATGTAATGCGTATGCCAATGAGTATACAGTAAGAGGATAAGCAATGAGTAACTAACTAACTGTGTGTGGTTATAGACTAGTGTGTATGCAACATAGTTCCCTATAACCAATGACTCTGATACCAATCTGTCATACCCTTAAAATCCACGTGTGGGATTTTACCGCAAGGCATGTGAGCAAACCAAGATCACAGTCACTAGTTACTCAGAACGACACTATATGCCACATTTTAAACAAAACCTAATAGAATTCAAAACCTGAAAACCATGCGGAAGGGTTTAGTAATTAAAACAAAACCAAAATATAAAAATGTATAATTTGGCAAAATACGCGCCAACTCAACAATTTAAAATCCATAAATGACAACCAACAGTAATGTCTTTTAAATAGAGTCTTAGGATGCATGATGGACCCGTGTGGTGCTCCTAATGGCAAGCAGAGTTAACGACCTAAGAATAACATACTAAAAATGTCAACACAATGGTTGTTGAGTTTAAGAATTTGCAGTATTCATAAATACTAATAGTTGTATAACATAAGAAGTGTATTGAAATAGATAGGTGGTCTATAATCACAAGTAATAGCCATAGTGATTTCGCGATAGAAGCTGACTGTGTTTCGTTTGTTGCCTCCCGTCATGACTTACCAGGTTGTGACGATGTTTGTGTTTAGGACAAAATTGTACCCGTTTGACCTCGAGTCACATAGGTGGGGCTCGTCAGACCCAGTAGTACTACCCAATATTTCCTGCTAGTTACCATTATTAACGATCCGAAAGTGTGAGGACTTTTCAAGGTATTAAGCACTATGTTAAAACATACACAACTTATAATAATAAAATAGCGTCCGAGTACAAGTATGCTACCTCCCCCAGAAGAAAGTTTATAAAATAAAGGGGCATGAACTCACCTGGTCTGCTAAGATAATGAATAAAGAGACGGGTGATTGGTGCAAAGACAACCCTTGAAAGGTTACCTAGAACACACAAGTACATAAGTACATGTACATAGAAACTTGACAATTCTAGGTTAACCAAGTTGACCCGTTTGACCCATTGGTGACATATTAGTTGGAGTATTGTTTAAGAATGCATATCAACTTATCATACCACATTAGATCATCATACAATAATGCAAATCTCAAACAACCATCATGCTCAACACCAATATAAAACATCACCTCAAACAATTCATACGTGAAGTCTAATCATGCACTACATGCCATGTGAAGCCACCCAGGACCTCATAATCTAAACCCTGCCAATCCTACTAAGTAGGGGCCTCAGATTCGCACGCGTGTATGACAATCATAATTACATTACTAGCATACACAGTGACAACCAATTCCAATCCCAATCATGATTCTCTAAACACTAACTACTATTCATTACCATGTATGATCATCAAACTTAAATTTATTACATGATCAACCAAGCATCCATATAACTCAATATTCACATTCCATCATATTAAGCATCATCAAAAATTATTCTAACATGATCCTAACATCATAAGGATGCCCAATTCATCATATCCAATGTTCCCGAAAAATAAAGTTTCCCTTTTGGGAAAGTAACACCCAAAAGTGATCTAGCATCTAATACAATCATAATTTCATCAATATTATACCTAATCAAGTTCATAACATTTATTCTAACATCTTAATCACCACCAAAACATCAAAATTCCAATTCATCATACATAAAAGTTTCTAGCTTTAGTAAGTTATGATCAACACCTCTAATTCATGGATTTTCTTGCACAATTCAATTAAACTAACATCCAAACATTGTATCTAGCATTATAACTGTTGGATTCTATATGCCCAAGACACGCAAAATATTGATGTGGTTAGTACGTTATGATCCAAGTCGGGTTATACCTAATAACAAGTTTTGCAAACACAAACAATTATTTAATTGATGATATGATCATGCAATTAAATAATCACACCAAATTTAGAAAATAGGTTTTCTAAATATTGCATTTGTAGTGGAACAAATTATAAGGATATTTTGTTGATGAATTTTATTATTTGTATTGTTATTTAAATAGGTTTAAGTAACATTAAATAATAAAATGAAAGAGT
>BJCM01210836.1:0-11277 GCA_018326385.1 Flaveria bidentis
TGTTAAACTGTTTATGTTTGAATAACTCTCTTGAACTCACCAACCATTGTGTTGACATTTTAGTATGCTATTCTCAGGTCAGTAACCCGCTTGCCATAGGAGTACTTCACGGTTGCACATGCATTCTAAGACTCAGTTTTCAAGACAATATATTTGTTTTCAATGATTTGTATTGCTCTTTGGGTTGGCACATGTTTTGCCATAACATACATGTGCTTTGGTTGATTTGTATTGCTCAATGATTTGTATTGCTCTGTTTCATTGGGTTATTTTTACGATACGCTTCCGCATAGTTTTCAAGTTTTTGCTTTGGTTGATTTGGTTTAATTATTGTATATAGAGTCGTTCTGAGTAACTATTGATTGTGATCCTGGTTTGTTCACACGCCTCGCGGTAAAACTCCGCACGTGGATTTGAGGGTGTGACAAACAACAACAACAACAACGACAACAACAACAACAATAACAACAACAACAACAACAACAACAACAACAACAATAATAATAATAATAATAATAATAATAATAATAATAATAATAATAAAGAAGAAAAAATAACTCAGAACAATGTACATACGGACAGAGGTTTTTAATATATATGCTAGGTGTGACATCCGCGTGTTGCTGCAAATTCCTCTAGTCACATCACGGAAATGATTTTGGGTGTTTACGCCTCGTGTGTTGAGATGGAGAATAGTTTTTAGAGAATTCCAACGTGTAATAAACTGCAATTAAATTAATACTTCACATTTGCTTTGTGCTAAAAGAAATAAATAATTAGGTTTAAGAAATTAAAAAGGTTAAAATTAAACGTGAAAAACTAAATGCTATAAAAATATGTTAAAGTCCAATTTATTAACACACTTTTGTTACAACTTGGTAAATTTCAATATATTTCTAATCTAGAAAGATGAAAAAATGATTACAAATACCCCTGTTCCATTATTCAGCTAGGGTCGGCTTAATATTTGTGAATGTTTAAAACGGAATAAAATTTTAGGCCCCCATCTATATATTTTTTAAAAACTTTTGCCTTGGACCAATGACATAAACAAGATTTTGTTTATAATTTGACAGAAAGCAACTTAAAACATAAAAAACTTAATAAACTAAAAGAAAATTAATTGTAGAAGAACAAATTAAATGATAAACAACAAACAATAGATTAAAGTTAAAATAAAAATTATATACAAATATAGATTGATAAAAATAGATACAATAGATTAAATTGAAAAGAAATAATAGTAAATTAAAGCGATTATTACACAATAATAGGTGATACATTAAGTGATTATCAAATGAAAAATTAAAATTGACGGAATTAAAAGAACTGTCAATAATGAACACACAATAAATTTTTGATAAACCAAATTTCATAAGTCGGCCTCAATAAATCAAAAGTAAGTTGACCTCGATAAATTTATAATTATTTTGTTATCATTCTAATTGTATTATCACATATATTTGTAAATTTATAATCTAGATAAAAGTTTTTATTTTTTTCAATTTAAAGGCCGTTAAAATTTGAGGGTCTAAAACGGTTGTTTTAATTGTTTGTTTTGTAGAAACCCCTTTGTATTCACCCCATGACATTAGTTTGACTTTAATACGAAGATCATTTGAGCTTCACTCTCTCTATAAAAAAGCTAAGAAGATAAAAATTGAAATTTGTGATGTTCATGGACTTTAGTATTTCATTAAACAAATTGAACGCCATGAGCCACCCGCCGCCCCCCAAAACCACCGGAAGTCGTATGTGTGCTTTTGCAACTCAAAGTCGTGGGCTAACCTTCTACCACTAATCATTTAACTATTTATTTAATATGGTTTGTCTTTTATTTTATCCTTTTACAATGGCATGGAAACCCACTTAAAAATGTTTTTTACTTTTAGGTTATTTAGTCTTATTTGATCTCAAGTATATGGAAATGGGGTATCTTCGTTAGAGAGATAAGAAAAGTTATCATTATAAATTCTCACGTGGCAACAAACTCATGCTTAACTAATTGGCTCGTGGTCTTTACGTAGCAACAAACCAATGCTTGACCAATTGTACCATAAGTAAGAAGTAAATAACATAAACATAAAAGGACACCAATATTAGTTATTAAGGTTATATATAATTTGGAATAAATTCATATTTATACAAGGACACCAATATTGATTGAAATGTTTAACATTAGGAAATGCTAGAAAAGTAGGAACCAAATACCTTTTTTTTTTCAAAACATGCATGATGTATGGGATGGTTCAACGGTATTCCATATGAAAAACTAGAATAAATTCATATTTATTTCAAAATTACAAGGAAAGAATTTTGATTTACTAGAGCTAGACTACATGTTTATTTTTGTAGCACCTTATATGATTTTCACCTCCCCCATTTTTGTTAGTATTGTTTTATTACTTGAAAACTTGTTTGTATTTTATTTTAAAAAAATCTTATATCCAAAAATTGTTTAATGATTCAGTAATTTTTATTTATAATTTTTTAGTTTATTATTATTTTCAACCCATATAATACAAGGGTCTATAATCTAGCAAGAAATATTTAAAATATCATGTCATTTAAATTTGGGGAAATTAAATATGACCCTATAAACTTTACAAACTACATTTAAATTTGGGGTAATTGATTTTTTTTTTGTTTTTGAATGGATAAATTTGTTATTATTTGAAATCTTAAAAATTATGGGGACATATGTAATTTCAAATTTAAGTTGGAGATACATGTGATTAACGATGTTTGTAAGTAGGGGTGTTCATCGAATCGATTTGAATTCGAATTAATCGAATCAAATAAGTCAAATTTTTAAAATTTCAAACAGGATTCGAACAATTCAAACTTGAAAAAGATAAGTTGAATTCGAATTCAGTCGAATCTAAAACTTGTATATAAGATTCGAATTCGATTCATACTCGAAAAAATTTGGAAAATCAAATTTGAATTTATTAGATTCGTATTTATTAAAGAAATAATTAATCGAATAATATTTTTAATGTTTATTCGAAAGATCCAATTTAAAAGCGCAAAGTAAATAAATATGTATTACTTACAAAATTATTTAAGTTCTAAATAAGTAAAAAGTACAAATTATGATTTAAAATTTTAGATTATATATATTTTATAGATTTATTTTCTTATATGTGTATTTCTATATTAATTTATAAATGAAATTAATTTAATTGGTTGTATTTCTAATTTGAATTTTGAATAGAATTGATTTGAAAATCACAAATTCGAATTCGATTCTAAATCAATAACTAGAAATAGAATCAAATTTGAATTTGAAAATTCAAATCAAATTTTGAATCAGTAATTTTCGACTAGAATTGAATCAACTTTTAAGTTTTTAAAATCCGATTTGAATATTGAATATCCCTATTTATAAGTTGATATAATTTAACTAATTTTTAAAATTTTGTAACAATTTCACTCTCAACCACCTACTGTATTATATTTTTTGTTAAGTGTAAAACCAATTTTTTCACATTTAAGAGACAATTCATTCAAATTAGAAGATTACTTAATATTTTACGGTAGTTTCTATAACTAAATCAATATAATAAAAAATATAAATAGCTATACGTAAATTTGATTTTTATCAAAATAATAACTTCAATACTTAAGGGGTTGTTTCCACGTGCAAACATAGGAATAACTTCACTACTTAAGGGGTTGTTTCCACGTGCAAACATAGGAATAACTTCACTACTTAAGGGGTTGTTTCGACGTGCAAACATAGGACCATTAAATACGGGTCACCACACCCTATATGTTGATGTTGTCTATATGTTGATGTTGTTGTTGTTGTTGTTAATACAGCCGTCACCGTCTGTTGTTGTTGTGGTTGTAAACCAAACAATTTTTAATCGACGCGCGTTCAATTTTGACTCCCACCTTTAAGAAATTTGACAACGAACCAAAGAATAACAATTTCACTCTCAACCAAAGTTACCTGCTTTAATTGTGATGAAAAGGGGCATTTCAAACGTGAATGAGTAAAGCCCAAGAAAATAGGTAACGAAAATCCATTCTCAACCTTCAACCGTCAAGACAATGACAAGAGTGGAAGTACCTCATCAAGCAAAGAGACAAAGGCCTTGACTGCTCAAGGTGACGAAGGGCAGGATTGGACCTTCAGTTTTGTGTCTCCGAGTGAAACCAACATTGCCTGTGTCGAGGGATTGGATGACGACTCTGCAAGTAAAGGTGAAATCACAGTTGAACAAGTAATGTCAGATAACAAAGAAGCTGTGAATATGGTAAATCACCTGATTGAAGAACTCAAAACAACATGTTCAGAATCTCCAGCATCTGAAGAGTCAAATTCTGAATTGATGGCTGATTCAACTGAATCTTCACAAGTAAGTACAAAAGACCAACTTTTTGAAAATCATGCTTGTAATGAATGTAACAAATTTAGAGAAAGAATTGATTTGAAATTTGCTAGGTTATTAGACCACAATGATAGCTTAGTAAATGATTTATAACTGTGCACAGAAGCTAATCGTATTTTGAAACAAAATGAGCACAATTATAAAGAAAAAATAAAACTTTTAGGTAAACAACTAAGGAAAACCGAGGTTGATGCTTTTAATCAAGCTAATGATATAAAGTTCTATTTAAATTCTTTGGAGGAATCAAAGAAAGAGAAAGCAGTTTTAGAAGTCAAAATCAATTCTTTAAAACAAATACTGCACAGTTGGACCAGTTATTCTCACATAGTTCAACACTTAGTGAAAGAACGAAACAATGGGGAAGGGTTGGGTTACAAAGTAGTGCCATCACCACATGAGACCCTGATAAATACAAAATGTAGACTAGTAAATAATGACCGAATAAAGGATCATATGGTGTCCACTCATCTGGTTAGTGATCCCGATTCAACAGTCAAACTTGTACAACAGATCACTAAACAGAAGGAGGCTGCTTTGAAATCAAAAGTCAAGATGCTTGTTGAGAATTTAGATGATGAATTTAAAAGGGTTAATATAAGGTCAGGTTCACTAAAGTCTATTTCAAAACCCAAACTGACTAAACCAGTTAACCACACACGCGTCACTCATCAAAGTCCAACCAAAGGCCATGTTAAAGATGTTCAAAACGTCAAAACAATTACTTTTGTTAATAAATCAGAAACATATAAATGAGAAGTGAATAAATCCAACCGGACTCAAGTCATACCTGTATCACACTCAACCCCACATAAACAGTTTTCTTAACATGTAGAAGGGAGATCATGCTATACTTGTGGAAAGAGAGGACACATTTCTTCTAACAGTCCTTATTATCAGACTCCCAGATAGAAAATTGAACTTTGTGATACAAAACCAAGTTTTTCAAAAGGGAGTTCTATTACTCCACCAAAGAGAATTAATGAACCTAAAGTTCAAACTGTAAGCCAGTCGTCTATTTATCACAAATAGGCCTTACACAAAACTGGCTTATGGAAAGAAAAGTCAAGTCCATTGTCTAATAATGAGAACAATAAGAAGAATGATATGCCCTCACCCTCAAATGGATAGTGGGTTGAGTTTATAATATGTGATTCCTCTTGGTCACCCAAGCCAGTTAAGGCTTGAGTCCTTAACCTAAATTGATCATTTCCTTTGAATGTGCAGGGTGTCTATTATAGTGCTATCATAAATACATGGATTGTTGATTGTGAGGCATCTAGGCACATGACCGGGAATTTGTCAATCCTCTTCAACGTCAAACAAATTAAAGGAGGACATGTATCATTTTCTGGGAATAAAGGAGGATACATCACGGCTCAAGGAAAAGTGAGAAACCCGAAAGTTAAAATTGATAAGCTAAACTACGTTAAACAACTACAAAATAACTTGCTTTCTGTCTCCCAGATATGTGACAAAGGATTCAAGGTTGTTTTTGACAACAAGAAATGCTACGTACTGAAGAAGGATTACAGCATCCCGGAGGACGCTTACAGCTAGTCAATCATTGCACATAAAACATACATTTACAGTTATTTTAAATAAACATTCGTAGCGGAAACATTCAAAAATGACATCTCATTTCATCATAAAAAACTTTTGCAAACTAATACATCGTTAATCAGTTACGAAATACATTGTTGTATTACATCACAAAAGTGTTATATAAATGGATGCCATCAAAAGAGCTGAGCAGCCACCCGTGCCATCCTCAGCAATCATTACCTGCCAACTGGAAACACATAAAAGTCAGCGTTGCTAAGTGAGTTCTAGTTTTATAAATAAAACATACCTTTCTCTCGTTAAAACCGTTCATTACATCCATGCGATCACACAACGTACGTATACAAATAACAACATCATTATTATCTTCATCGTTCTTTCGTTTGTACTTTCATTCTTTCATACATTCTTACTTCCATTTGTACGTTCATTTCTTTCGATCACATATACATTACCCCGAACATTGTGCACGAAGGGGTAACTGAGCTTGAGGTCTTTCATAGACCTCGAACATTGTGCATGAAGTTGGCTCCAGTACCTAGGGCAAGTACAATTATCACTTATCTTTATTCTTTCATTTTGGATCAATGCCATATGTTATACCCCGAACATTGTGCACGAAGCTGGTAACTAGGCCTGAGGTCTTTCATAGATCTCGAACATTATGCACGAAGCTGGCACTAGCACCTAGGGCAAGCGGCAAGGATCCCATACATATGGTTAATCACAAAGATTGGACCCCAGTGTGCATCCTTTGGGTAGCTAACCCGCACACCGTTGAGCTAACACCTTCATTGGGTATGCACCTTCGTATGTTTGCTTGCAAGCCTTTTTTACATTCATTCCTTCATTCATTTATGCATGCATTCATTCATCATGTTCCTTTTTCAGTAACTTTCACTTTACGTTCCATAATACTTTCAGTTCATTCACTAACAAAACACGTAAAGCCACGGAAAGATAAACATACATCATAATAGGAACATTAACATGCACATACGACATCATCATACGGGGCATCATACATACATTACATACATCACGCATAATCATGCAACATCATCATCATGCCCAACATAACCTCTAAGGCCTCAACAGTCATCTTACGTGAATTTACGGGAACTTCCATGTCAAAACTTACATCTACACTTTTCCTCAAAAGCCAGTACATATACTACGTTCTCCTCGAGTACACCAGCCCTACTTGGGCGTATGGGCACCCTTTAGTCGCATGTCCTCCATGCGACTGAACATCATGCGAATGGACCTCATGCGGATGAACACCTATGCAGATGAACACCCAATCGTGCGTATGGACCTCATGTGGATGAACACCAATGCAGATGAACACCCATGCGAATGGACCTCATGCGGATGGACTCAATGCGGATGAGTCCTATGCGAATGGAGATAATGCGGATGAACACTTATGCGAATGGTTCCTTAGTCGCATGACTCCCCACGCGACTTTCCCTCAGTCATGCGAATGAACCTTCAATCGTGCGAATGAACCTCAATCGCCCATCATTCGGCTGTATGGCCTTCATTCGGTCGCCTAGCCCTAGCTGATGCAGAATGTAGTTCATCTCGAACCCAATCTGCAATTTTTGACCTCCAAGCTCATCCAAACCCATTCTAAGCCCAAATCAACCATCCTAACCTTAGGAATGCATACCACGACACCATTCAAACACACACAAGCTCAAAAGCAAGACTCAAACGAATCATACACACACACACACATACACAAACGGGTCACACACACACTTCAAAAACCTGATTTTCAGATGTGTTCCAGCCCCAAAACCATTCAAAAACGTGTAAAAGAGGGGTCCTAGAACTCACACAAACGACCACAACGAGAAGAGCTTTGATTTAACTCGCTACATGACGATTTTCGAGCTTGAATCTATCCGAACCAACCTTTTTCTCTCCTTTTCTCTTCTTTCTCTCTTCTCCTCTCTTTGCTGAAATTTTGGAGATGTGGGGAGGGTGTGAGCTGCCCACCCCTCTTATTCTTCTTCTCTTCCAAATTTTCTCGCGTTTTGGCAAGTTTGGTCCCCCGACTTTGAACTTTATTTCTTATTCTTCATCCGTCGGCTTTAAAATAAATAACCGGGTGTTACAAGTCCACCCCCTTAAATAGGTTTCATCCCCGAAACCTGTTATTCTTCGAACAAACATGGGTAGTGCTGCCTCATTTCTTCCTCAGTTTCCCATGTTGACTTAGATCCTTTCCTGTGCTTCCACTGTACACGCACAAGAGGAACCACTTTATTTCTTAGCCTCTTCTCTTTTCGATCGATGATTGCCACCGACTACTCCACATAATTGAGTCGTTTATCTATTTCGATATCCTCCAGTGGGACAATCATATCTTCATCTGCCAAGCACTTTCTTAGATGAGATACGTGGAATGTTGGGTGAATTCCACTTAGCTCATCTAGTAACTCCAACCTATAGGCCACCTCTCTTGCCCGAGCAATGATTCGGAAAGGGCCTATGTACCTTGGGCTCAACTTGCCCCGCATCCGGAAACGAATAATACCCTTCCAAGGTGAGACCTTCAACATAACTCGGTCACCCCACCTGGAACTCGATCGGTCTGCGTCGTTTATCAGCATACGACTTCTGTCTATCTTTGGCTGCCTTCATGAAAGCTTTGATCCTTTCAAGCTTTTCAGTCGTAGCCTCGATCACCTTGATGCTCCCTAACTCTTTATGTCCAAAATCACCCCCAACAGACGGGTGTTCTGCATCTCCTACCATATAGCATCTCGTAAGGTGGCATACCAATGCTGGCATGATAACTGTTGTTATATGAAAACTCAGTTAATGGTAGGTGGTCATCCCAACTTCCCCCAAAATCAATCACACATGCCCAAAGCATGTCTTCCAATGTCTGAATGGTCCTTACTGACTGACCATCAGTTTGGGGATGATAAGCCGTGCTGATGTGTAACCTCGTCCCTATAGCGTCGTGGAATTTCTTCCAGAATTTGGATGTAAACCGGGTGTCACGATCAGACACGATAGACACCGGCACACCGTGACGAGTTATAATTTCCTTGATGAACAGGTCAGACAATCTCTCAGATGAATATGTCTCACGGTTGGTAGGAAGTGAGCACTCTTCGTCAAGCGGTCAACAAACACCCATATAGCGTCATACCCTTTCGGAGTACGCGACCGCTTCTTAATGAAATCCATGGTGATGTGCTCCCACTTCCATTCTGATATATCCAATGGTTGGATCTTCCCATACGGCTTTTGATGCTTGGCTTTCACTTGTAGACAAGTAAGACATTTACTCACATACTCCACCACATCGCGCTTCATACCCGGCCACCAATAATCTTTCTTCATGTCTTGGTACATCTTTGTAGCATTGGGATGAATAGAGTATCGAGTCTTATGAGCTTCATCCATAATCTTCACCCGTAGATCCCCAAAATGAGGAATCCACATCTATCCAAATCGGGTCTTAACACCAAGTGTGTTTTCACCCAATTCCCTAACTAGACCTCTCATTCTTTCCGAGTTAAGATAATCTTCCTTCAATGCCTCATCTTGAAACTCTTTAGCTTGCTTCATCACATCCAAGGTCATGATCAACTGATATGCTTTCACCCGAATCAGCTCGGGTCTCTCTTTTCAACTAAGGGCATCCGCCACCATGTTGGCTTTGCCCGGATGGTAATGGATCTCGCAATCGTAATCCTTTATAAGCTCCAACCATCGTCTCTGCCTCATGTTCAGATCTTTTTGCTCAAAGAAGTACTTCAAGATCTTATGATCAGTGAAAATGGTGCACTTCATCCCGTAAAGATAGTGCCTCCAAATCTTTAGTACAAATACCACGGCTACTAGCTCCAAGTCATGAGTAGGATAATTGACCTCATGAACCTTCAACTGCCGAGATGCATAAGCTATAACCTTCCCTCTCTGCATTAACACACACCCCAACCCCAAGTAGGAAGCATCAGAATAGACCACCAGATCTTCACTTCCATCGGGTAATGACAGAACAGGAGCTTGAGTCAATCTCGCCTTCAATTCTTCGAACGCCTTCTCTTGAGCTTGACCCCTTACAAATTTCACATCCTTCCGGGTCAACTTGGTTAGTGGAGAAGAAATCTTGGAGAAGTCTTGAATGAATCTTCTATAGTAGCCTGTCAAACCCAAGAAACTACGGATCTCGGATGGCATCTTTGGAGACTTCCATTGCATCATTGCCTCCACCTTTGCCGGATCCACCATAATCCCGTTAGGATTTACCACATGACCCAAAAACTGAACTTCGCGCAACCAGAACACGCACTTGGAGAATTTAGCATACAACTTCTCCTTTCTCAACGTCTCCAAAACCTCCTGAAGGTGACCGGCATGCTCGGTTTCGCTCTTCGAATAAATCAGAATATCATCAATGAACACAATCACTGATTTATCCAACATTGGCCGACACACATGGTTCATTAGATCCATAAAAGCAGTTGGCGAGTTGGTCAAACCAAAGGACATGACGAGAAACTCGTAGTGACCATAACACGTACGAAAAGTTGTTTTAGGGATATCTGCTCTTTGACTTTTAACTGATGATAGCCCGATCGAAGGTCTATCCTTGAAAACCAAGTAGAACCTTGAAGTTGATCAAACAAATCATCTATTCTCGGTAAGGGGTATCGGTTCTTCACCGTCAACTTGTTTGGCTCTCGGTAGTCAATACACATCCTCACACTACCGTCTTTCTTCTTCACAAACAGGACCGGAGCACCCCAAGGAGAGATACTCGGTCTAATAAGCCCCTTATCAAGTAGCTCTTGCAATTGCTCCATCAATTCTTTCATTTCCGTCAGAGCTAACCGATACAGTGCTTTGGCAACATGTTGGGCACCGGTATCAGATCAATCTGAAACTCAATCTCTTTGTCAAGTGGCAGTCCCGGTAAGTCTTCTGGAAACACGTCTGGAAAGTCACACACAACCGGTACATCGGATAGTTGTGGTGTTGGCGTATCCACATCCTTTACATAAGCCAGGTAGGCGCTATATCCACGCCTCATACACTTTCCCGCCATCACCATTGAGATTACTTTCGGGATCGTCGTGACCCGATCCCCATAAACAGATACCGAACTTCCGTTGGGCGCTATCAAACAAATCATCTTCTTAAGACACACGATGTTCGCCTTGAAGTTTGCTAACCAATCCATCCCTAGAACCAAATCAAAACCACCTAAAGTCACCGAGAACGGTCTCACAGGAAATCTATGACCTTCCAATTCCACATCACAACCCTCTAACACCTCCGAAATCCT
>BJCM01210839.1:0-14821 GCA_018326385.1 Flaveria bidentis
CATGATGACGTATGCTTGTTCATCATGGGAACCAAATACACTTAGCCAATCATATATACTTGTAATCAAGTCGATGTTTGGTTGTAACTGTATGTGTTCTATAAGTTTGCTAACTCGTAACCATGGACATGAATTGCTACTTGTAACCCTTTTTATATATATACATATATGCGTGTGTTTAAACCATGGGAACTCACCAACTTTATAGTTGACCCTTTATTTTTAACATGTTTCAGGTTTGATACTTGAAGATCTTTTTGTGCTCATATAAGACTTGGACCTTGTTTAACTAAATATGTTATTTCTTTGTTTGAAGTTCTTGTATTATATGGACTTATTTGTCTTGTAATGTTCAATGATAAATGATATTTAATATTATTACAACTTATTTAGTTCCATGTGCTATGAGCAATCGTCTCCCATTTGTTCGCCCCGATGATTCCACCGTCGGTCGAGATGTGACAACTGTACCAAATATTAACATGTCATCTACATATAAACAAATTATAATTCCCTTTCCAGAAGTGTCAAACTTGCTATATACACACTTGGCTGCTTGGTTTAAAACAAAACCATTAGACAACACAACATCATCAAACTTTTGATGCGATTGTTTTGGTGCTTGCTTCAGACCATATAAAGATTTTATTAACTTACAAACTTTATTCTCATTACTCGGCATAACAAAGCCTTCAGATTGTTTTATGTAAATCTCCTCATCCAATTAACCATTTAAAAATACAGTTTTCACATCCATTTGATGAATCACAAGATTGTGTATAACTGCAAGTGCTAATAACAATCTAATAGTAGAAATCCTAGCAACATGAGCATAAGTGTCAAAAAAATCAATACATTCTTTTGGTCTAAATTCTTGGATAACTAATCTAGCTTTAAACTTGTCTATGCTACCATCCACCTTCATTTTCTTTTTAAATATCCATTTACACCTCAATGGTTTACATCTAGGAGGTAAATCAGCCAACTTTCAAGTATTATTTTGCATAATGGAATCCATCTCATCTTGGATTGCTTCTTTCCAAAATGCAATATCTCTAGAAGCCATAGCTTCAATGTAAGTCTTTAGATCCTCCTCAATATTAAAACAATCTTGATATTGATATCTAATCTTATTCCTTGATCCTTCAACTAAATAAAGTTGAAAATCATCACTAAAAGACTTGGCTTTTATTGCTCTTGTACTTTTCCTTGGTTCAGTTCTAGTAGAATGTACATCTTTGCTATTAACCGAATTACTACCAAATGTATTGTCAGTTTGAGAAATGTTGGAAATCACATCCTTTGGTCTAGGTATAGAAATAAATCTTTCTTCATCAAATATTACATCTCTTGACTTTATAACCGAGTTTACAGATACATAATCATTAGGTTCTAAGACATAGAACCTATAAGCCTTGGAATGCTAAGCATATCCAATAAAGATGCAATCTATACCTCTTTCACCTAAAGTTTTTCTTTTGGGTTTGGCAAGCCTCACAACAGCTTACATCCCCAAACTTTAAGATAATTTAAGTTTGGGGGTTTTTTGTGCCAAAGTTCATATGGGGTAGTCTTATTCTTTTATTAGGAATTTTATTTAATAGATAACAGGCTGTTAACATTGCCTCACCCCAAAATCCTTCACTTAAACCCAAATAGGACAACATAGAATTAACCATTTCTTTTAACGTTCTATTCTTTCGTTCTGCTACACCATTTTGTTGTGGTGTATAAGCAGCTGTAGTTTGATGTATTATGCCAGTGGATTGGAAATAAATCAGATCATAATACTCACCTCTTATATCAGTATGAAGAGTTTCAATCAACCCATTTTGATAAAGCTCTACCTCTTGTTTATAAATTTTAAATTTATCAAGAGCTTCATCCTTAGAATGCAATAAATAAATATAACAATATCTATATGCATCATCAATAAATATAATAACATATTTTTTATTACCTAATGATGGTGTAGCATGCAAATCACATAAATCACTATGTATGAGGTCTAAAACTTTACTTTCCCTAATAATATTTTTAAAAGGTTGTCTAGTTATTTTAGTCAACATACATGTCTTGCATTTTTCATTATTCATATCAAAAGCAGGGATTAAACTCATTTTAAACATATCTTTTAGCCTTTTATAATGAACATATCCTAGTCTAGCATGCCTAATTCCAATTTGTTTATATTATTATTAGAACTAGTTGAAGCCATACAAACAGAATCATTATCAAAAGAAATATCCAAATTCAACATAAACATACCATTACATAGATAACCAAATCCAACAAAAGTATCATGTCTTGACAAGATATACTTGTCACTTTCCAATACTTGTTTGTAACCACAATTATTTAATACAATACCAGACGACAGATTCTTTCGAATCCCAGGTACATACAACACTTTATTTAATACTAAATATTTTCCAAAAGTAAACACAAGCTTCACATTTCCTAATCCTTTGATTGGTTCGGTTGCAACATTGCCCATTTATACTAATGATCCATATTCAATTGGTTGAAAGTCCTTGAACCAACGAAGATCTTTACACACATGACTAGTTACTCCCGAATCAACCCACCAAGTAACCTCATCATCCTGCACATAAAATGATTCCGAAATTAGTGATACATAATTCTCACCCAAATTATAATTTGGAAATAAAATCCGACCTTGTTGCTTTCCCGGATCCTTAGATCCACTTGGACCAGCATCATTTTTGCTTTTACCAACCCGACAATCTTTCTTGAAATGACCAGGTTTGCCATACTTCCAACATGCTAACTTTGGCTTCTTGTTGGGGCCTTTGTTGTTGTTGTTGTTACCTTTAAACTTTTATTTTCCTTTAAACTTGTTGGCATTTTTTGATGATTCACCTTCTTCCACCATGTTCACTTGTGAAGGTCCAACCATGTTTTTGTCTTTAACTTTGTCACCTTCTTGAGCCCTTAGAGACTCTTCAATTCTAAAGTGACTACCAAGTTGAACTAGACTCAGTTCTTCCTTCTTATGTTTCAAAGTATGTTTGAAATCTTTCCAAGAAGGAGGCAGTTTGTCAATAATACAAAAAACCGAGATGGATTCATCCATCTTCATATCATGTTGAACAAACTGTCCCAGAATCCTTAAGAGTTCATTATATTGTTCCATGACAGGCCTTGAATCCACCATCTTGTAATTTATAAAATTACTAACCATAAATTTCTTACTTGAAGAATCTTCTGCCATATATTTGGATTCAAGGGAATCCCACAGTTCTTTTGCAGATTCAACATTTTAATAGATATCAAATAGGAAATCAGACACACCGTTTAAGATATGACCACGATAGATGTAGTCATCGTTTTCCCATTTGCATCGCCTCCTATTCGGTTCCAGAGTCTCGTTTTCTATCAATTCTAGCATGGGGGTACTTAGAACATACACAACCTTCAGAGTGGTTAACAGAAAATGCATCTTCTTCTGCCATCTTTGAAAGTCTTGTCCTTCAAACTTGTCAAGTTTTGCGAATTTGCTTGTCATGTCTTTCACAGAATCTCCGTCCGTCATCTTCAACAGTAGATGTCACACCCCGATCGACGGCGGAATCATTGAGGCGGACGAAAGGGAAACGATTGCTCATAGCACATGAAATTAATTAACTTGAAATAATATTAAATGTCATTATTCATTGAACATTACAAGACAAGTAAGTCATTACATAACAATCAAGATACAACCAATATCATAAGATTTTCAATTAATCTAAGTCCAAATCCTATATGATCACGAAGAGGTCTTCAAGTAGTAAACCTGAAACATGTTAAAAATAAAGGGGTCAACTATAAAGTTGGTGAGTTCCCATGGGTTGAACATACATATATATATAAAGGTTTACAAGTAGCAATTCATGTCAATGGTTACGAGTTAGCAAGCTTATAGAACACATATAGTTACAACTAAACCTCGACTTGATTACAAGTATATATGATTGGCTAAGTGTATTTGGTTCCCATGATGAACAAGCATACGTCATCAGGAGCCGGTAATACATCGGCTTTAGCACCAAATAGGCTTGTCAGGCCCAAAGATCTAAGATGTCGTCAGGCTAGCAATTTTTAATGACTGTAAACAAAATATGTATCTCATATAAGACTTACAATAACACAAATAACCATAACAAAAAGTAAAGATGAATTGCATGTGCATTTACAAGTATCAAGATGTTTATAAGTGTAAGTTTATAAGGTTAACATGTTTCACGCCAAAAGGTGTGAAATAAAGTAAAAAGGGGGCATGGAGAACTCACATGGAAAACTCACGTGCTATGAGTTGCACTTAAGATAACGATAAGAAGACAAGATGGTTCCAACGATTTCTTCACGATTCAATCTAACGGTTGATGTCTCAGAATTAGAACAAATATGAGATTCAAGAATAAATATGAATTATGGTTTCATTTGGAATTTGGGGTTTGGATAATTAGGTTAAATAGAATAATATAATCATTTATAGTTTGATTCAATAAGGATGGAATAGATTGATTAAGTAATTAAAATTGAAAACGATAATGAATAGTTAATAAAATTAAATAATTGATTAAATAAAGATTAAATATGAAGTGTGGAAGAAAATAATTACCTTAATAACTATTTATGATATAACATTGTTGAATGAATAATTTAATAATAAATATTACTTACATATTAATTATAAAATGCGAAAAGAAATAATCAATTCAATAATCAATTATCTAAAACTTGATCAAAAATAATTAATTGGGTAATTAATTATTTAAATAGGTTATAAAATAACTTATTTGATTTAGAGAAAAACTATTTTATAAAGAATTAAAAAGACATAAACTTCTAAATAATTTTTGACATAGTTTTTATATTATTAAGATATTTGTTTTCAAGTGAAAATATAAAATTATATTGTTTAACATTTATAGGAATTCATGTGATAATTTATGGGTTAAAGTTAATTAACAAAAATAATTTCTATTTAATTTCACATGAAAATGTTATTTTCTGTAGTTTAATTTATAAGAAAAATGCTTTAAAAAAAGTTGTGGGGGACCAGGTTCGAACCCTAGGTCTCCTTTCTAAAATCCGGCTAAGTTACCAGTGGGCCAAGGCCTTATATCTGTTTATAACTCAAACGGATTTCACAAATCTATTAATTAAATAAAACCCCAAATTACCATGAACCCTAGAATCGAATTGAATCCAATCGAACATGAAATTGATTTTGATACTCAAATTAAACTTGGGGCTTTGATTCCCCATGTAAAATCGAGTCAAATTATATGATTAACTTACTTGATCAAGTTCGTATTGGCGATGAACATTATGAGATATAGTCGCGACTGTCATGAGTATGATTCGAGACGCAAACGATGAAGATAATCAAATTAACTTTGTGTAAAGATTCAGGGTGTTATTCCGATCAAAAGCCCCTTATCAATTTCGTTGTATGTTGCTCAGAAGACGGAATTTGATTGTGTTGCAGACTCGATATGAAGGTGGTAACCGAACAACGAGTTGGCGAGTATCTTGAATGCAATTGGGGTTAGAACTTGATTTAAGGAATCGATTAGAACATTTACAACCAAATTAAAGTGTCAACTTGATTAATTTCATGTCGAATGGTTTCAATGTTATGAATGTTGGTCGGTTTTAAATTTAAACGCGATGGAGTTACAGTTTGTTCGAATTGATGAAGGTTAAAGTTTCGAAACCGATTCAGATAGTTAAGATGTGGTTTAATTGCGTTTTAATCAAGTCTATAGGGTGTTTGGTGGTCGCCGGAGGCGGTGACCGGAGACAGAGAGCCGAAGGGGGGGGGGGTCGACAGTGGTTTGAGTTGTTTTAATTGAAGTTACACATTTGGTCCATGTGATTTTAAAGTTTAACATTTTATGTGAAAAACTTATAATTTAAGTTTTATAATGACACTTTTCACCCTAAACTTAATTTAAATGATAATTCTATTTATTTTATAAAATATTTATCAACCTTAATAAATTTTTAATAAGACTTCTCCATTTAGTTATTTATTGTCGAATGATAAATAAAACCTTATAAATTAATAACTTATTATAAGTTTTTAGATGATTTAACAAATGAAAATTTCAGATAAGAAAATAAATTCATTATTGTTTAAACTATACTTATAAAGCATTTGATTCATCAAACTAAATAGAATAATTTTAAATAATAAATTAACTTTCGTATGAAGGTTTAAAATGTAATTTGAAAAAATGGTGGATGTTACAGTAGATAATTTCGATCTTTGTAGAATACTTGAAATCAAACTTGGATAATCTGAGAGTCGTGAAGATCACTTTCAGATCGAAATTATTCGGTAGTTCACCCGAATAAATCAATCGGATACAACTCAGACGAGATCAAGAATTCGTATGTTGTGTTGTGTGAATTTTTCGTGAACCAGAAGAAGAATAAGAATTCGAGAATGAGCATATGACCAACATTCCTCATCTCATTCGGTTTTGGAGAGAAAAAACAGGAAAAACTATCATTTGTCAGTTTCATCAAATTTATTTTTATTTTAAATAACCATTAAAATTACCTATTTTCCACTCAAATTTCACATGTGATTCTGGAAAATCGATTCAAAATGCAATTTTTAATGAAATCATTTTTACCAAAATAAAAAATTTCCAAGCTAACCTGTCAGCTCGACCCCAGCCAGGGGCTCTGCCCCTTGGACCCCCGCCAAGGGCTGCCGCCCCTTGGACTCCGCTACCAGGGGCGCTGCCCCCGAACCCCCGCCAAGGGGGTGTTGCCCCCTTGGAACCCCCATTGCTTAGGGGGTTCGCCCCTAAAAAGGTTTTTATTATTGAAGATCATAATACACTCAAACAAGCGTGCACTCCGCACCTCCTAACTTGTTTGATGGATATCATGATCACATTAGTTCTTAGTCAATTCAATTACACTAAAATATCTAACATTAGGTTATACAGTTATTGGAGTGTTGTTTCAAATTAATCAAGATGATGATATATGATAACAAGTCCAAATTACCTGCTCATATTAAGAAGGTTTGATAAATAAACTTGTTATAGTATGTAATATTCAACTAAGAAGATTCATATCAACTGTTTGAAGCCAGCCAAAGTTGCTTAAATCTTTGATATGTAATCAATTCCTGACTACACAAACCATCTTCTTTGAATTACACTAATGTAATAGGGATGGGTTCAATAAGAATACTTAGAACAAGTTCCATTGAATCGTTGATCACGGAGCTGACGAGGAGGGTAACAGCATGATTTATGGAGTGTAGGACATAATTCTCTCATATCTTGAGAAGAAGTTCAAAGCTAATTTAATAGTTTCTATCTTAATATCATTCTATACAAAATCTTGGTTTTTTTAAGTGTAATCCTTGTTTTTTTTTCAAGTAGGTTTAAAGGGGATGCCACACACAAGTGGTGGAAGATTCGACATGCACCTCTCATACCTAGGATTAAACATACTGAAGATGAATCAAGAGCATGTCAGCTTTTTTTTCCCAACGGTTAATTCACGCATCTTTTAATCCTACAAAATTTACAAATTTACTCATCATAAAATATAAACCCCAACCACTTAACGAGGGATGCCATACCAACGCATCTTGGTGCCACAAGGCTTCAAACCCTTTGGTAAGAGCAGGCAAGGTGACTGGCCATCGCTAAATAATGTCACATAGCAAGACAAGACGTCGGTCAACCCTCAAAACCATGGCAACAACATACCAACAAAACATGCTAGGAACCTTCTGCCAACTAATACGAACAAAGAACATTAATTTCGCCTAAAAACCCTTTCACTAAATAGGGTAGGACTCCCTGCTTGAGGGAGTTCTAACTTCTAACTCAAATGTTTGACCACATGCTTTATCAAATAGGTAATGCAACTGGGCTCATTAAACCAATATTAGAATATGTAGAACTTTCATCCCAGGTTGGAGGATCATCTACTTCAGTTCCAAACTCATATACTTCTCATTCTAACTCTATTAGCCTCCACGGCATCTCTATACTTACGAATTCATGTTTATGTTAATTAGATCTCTTGCACATTTCGGTTTGAGTGATCGAGTGTCCTGGAGCTTACAAGTTTCTTGTGGATGCAGCTCATAGGTTTGAGAAGAGGGGGATTGACATGGTATCACCAACGAGACAAATCTGAATCGGATCGGTCGTTCTCTTGTATAGCTTCTTCATCCAAGCCTCTAGGTGAGGATTATATACCAAGAAGATCATTTCAGTATGATTGTCCTTTTTTAGGACACAATGCATAGTTGAATAGATATCATTTCAAACCCAGAAGAAACTTAAAGTAACCTTATAAACATCTGAGCTCAAATCAAGAGTAACGGTTTTATATTGACCTGTATCTCATTGCATTAAAAGTTGTATATCTACACAAGAAAGGACCACTGTTTGCTGTTGTAAAACACCATTCAAGCTACTAATCCTTGTAAGGAGCGAATAGGATGGATGAATTGTGTCCTCCAAAGCCAAAAGAGTTGGACAGTGCCACCTTTACATTGTATCTTTCCTTCTTTGCACCCACCAGCAGGTTTGTATCCTAATTAAACAACAATTTTATTTCATTATAGATTCTTTTAACACAATATTTAATCCATGCAAATAGAATTTGAAAGGATTCAAAATATATATGTATTGGAACACCAAAAAAATTGTGCAATGTACTATAGAAAGGAGTTGAATACATACCACACCGGCATCTGGATTTTCAAGATTGATGTTTGGATGGAGCCATCCCGTTTGTATAGCCTACATAATGGTGTATATCATTATTGAATCTAGATTTCCTTAATAACTTATAATGTTATAATGAAATATATAACGTATAAACTCTGAATTTAAATATCATTAACCTTAACAGTAGCTACTGCTTCAACAGCACCAGCAGCCCCAAGCAGGTGCCCAATCATTGATTTCGTGGAGTTGATCTTCAACTACAAAATTTAACAAAACCAGAATGGAACTCATTCAACCACAATTAAGCCACTGAAGTTTCGAATTGCTTATTAAAAACTGCTTGTCTGTGTATTATGTTTCGATACTAACAAGTTGATCTAATCAACTCTACCTCAGAATTGTCTCCAAAACAGCGAATGATAGCTTCATATTCTTTTAGATCATCAGATGGTGTAGATGTAGCATGAGCATTAATGTAATTTACATCTTCTCTGGCAACCCCAGATTGAGCCAAAGCCTTTTCTATGCACAAAGCTATCCCTGTCCCTAATCACAGTAACCAAAACAAGTTTATTGTATGCAAATCCGAAAATGAGAAGAATGTATTATGAGAAACAAGAATATAAAAAAAAGTGTTTTCAAGAAAATTTTCACAGAATATAAAACTCAGTTTTCTACTTTATAACTGCAATTTGGAGGCATCACAACATTCTTTTCTTTTCTAAAAGTTTCCTTTAGTTATCCATTCTTTGCTATCCCGCCATGCTTAATGATGGTGCAGATTTATTATTTTCTGGTCGTCCACTGAAAATGCGTTCCAAATTTTTGGTAGCATTTTAAAAGTAAGAAAACATTCTAGAAAGCTGCCCAAAACTTACCATCAGGATGAGGTTCTGTCATGTGATATGCATCACAAGTGAAACTTCCCCCCATGAATTCTGCATAAATCTTTGCACCTCTTGCCTGCCAGGTGGTTTTTCATTCGAGTTGCAAAATCATTAATCCATTAAGGACAATCTATACATAAATATGTGAAGAATTGAGAAATACCTTAGCATGTTCTAACTCTTCTAGAAGGAGAACACCAGCACCTTCTCCCATTACAAATCCATCACGGCTCTGCTCAACCAAAATAAAATTAATGACAAAAAAACAAATATATGTTTATCTAAAGGAACTGCGTATTTATTTTTTTAAATCATACCACATCCCAAGGGCGTGATGCTTTGGTTGGATCATCGTTCCTCTGGGAAAGAGTATTGCAAGCAACAAACCCTCCAAGTCCTAACCAATAAAGTGGTCACTTTAAGAAGACAATTCATGAAGAGTGGAGCAATAGTTCCATTTATTTTAGACCAAACTGCAGAACGCACTATTCATGTTTTATAGGCATATGAAACATGGTTTGTTTTAGCCATTTTATGCAACATTGTTACCATTGCTTAAAAAAATATGCAATCTAATGGCCACACAATGCAACATATGCAACATTATTAACCATTTATTGTAAAAAAATGCATACTTTGGTAAGAAATGGGAAGTGTGTTGCCTTAAATGGTAAAGCAAGTATGTTGTATACATCAGCAAAAAATGAATAGTACGCTGGTTTGGCTTGCAATCTGTCCTTTACTTAATACCTATAGGAATGATGGCTGAATCAGAACCACCAGAAAGCATCATATCCTGCAAGTTTTCACCCATTTAGTCGAAACCAAGAGTCTGCAGGTGGATTACAGAGAAAGAGACAAGTGAACAGTGATGCTTACAGTTTCACCTCTGATAATATGATTAGCTGCATTTAGTATACAATAATTACTTGTAGCACAAGCTGTTGAAATTGAATAATTTGGTCCCATCCAACCCTACATATCACCAAAAAAAACAAGTAGCATAAGTCCCAAAAATTCATACAAGAAATTGCCACAAACTGATTAATTACCAAATCCATTGCAAGCATAGCAGAACCCATATTTGTTGTTGCAAATGGGACACAAAATGGATTCATCTTCTTGTATGAAACCCTCAATGCTTCAATTGCATCTTGAAATACCTGTTTAAACAATCAGCTTTGTTTAACAGTTGAAATTAAACTTCATAATACTGTAATAGAAAGCTAAAACTAACCTTCATGCCACCAAGTGCAGATCCAATTATGACACCACATTTTGTTATGTCTAATTCCTTCATGACATCTTTCGTAACACCACCATCTTCCAACGCCTTCTTGCCAGCCGTTAGCAAGTAAAGCATAAACTTATCTGCCCGTTTAGAAAGTTTTGGTGCTATCCATCCATCAGCTGAGAATGACTTAATTTCCCCTGCAATTTTCTGAAAGCAACTCAAAGAATAAGACCAACTGTGTTTGGGACCAAACATTGAAACTACTTATCTGCTTATTGCTGCTGGATAGAAAGTTGTTTGGAAGAACCAACTTCAAACAACTTATCCAAAACAAGTTAAATATTGAACAAGCAAATCCCAAACACTCCCAAAACAGCCTATTGCATGTATCAAATCATAACAAGTGGATAATCAGTTCTAATAAGCATAAATTAGTTCTAATAACAGCATATTGCAACAAAGGAGGGAGGGATGTATCATGCATGTAATATATTTACCGTAGGAAACTGTTGGCAGTCGAAAGACTCGATCTCACTTATGCCACTAACACCTTCTAGTAGATTCTCATAGAAGACATCCACAACATCACCAACAGGGGATACGACACCGAGCCCAGTGACTACAACTCTTCGTTTCTTGGTGACGGGTTTCTTCTTTGTTGTTGGTTCCTTTGCAGGCTGCACAGCAATTGCCATGGCTTTTCCTAAACAATCCATTGTTAGAATCGAAGCTAACATAAAAAAAATTACAACAACAAATGACGGTAAAAACATAAAAAGTAGATCATGTGCAGCCCAAATTGAAAACAGCCAGAATCATAATTGGGGGAGAATTACCGGCGTGTGCAGCTCGTCTCTGAATGCGATTCATGGAGGATCGATTTTCATATCCAAAAATAGACAACGAAGAAGAAGGCAGCAGTGTTGATTTATAAAACTCCTCGCAGGGCTCCAATGAAGTCATTAGGTTCATAATACCCGACCCGTATAATGACGACATCAATCCACCGCCGCCGGAGAAACTATTGCGCTCTGTTAATTTCCTTCTGGCGGAGCGACTGAGCCTTCTTGACGAAGAGGGAAGTGCCGCCGCCGACGACGGTTTGCGACGGTGGAGGGTGGTGTCGCCGGAGACGGACATGCAGGCGGCCACTAGCCATGTGCAGAGCGGAGACGCAGCCGCAGAGGCCACCATCGAACAAATCAAATCAAACCAAACCCTGTAAATTCAATACCCAACAAAGATTTTCGATAAAGAAACTATCATTGAAGCAAAAGTGACGATGATCGCTTCTAAAAGAAATAAAATTTGTGGACGGTAGAATAACTGTAGCAATAAAGGTGGCATTTTTGGTGGTAAAATCAGCAGAAAATTATCCAAAAAACATGAATTTTTGAAACGGGTGGCTGCTAAGCTCGATAGTGTAATCTTCCTGATAGAGACTTGGTACTCATCATCAAAATAAAACTAAAGATACACCTGAATTAATAATAAAAAGTATAATTATAATTTTACAAAAGAAAACCAACTTCTCTAGAGATTACTGCATTCATGGCTAAAGAAGATGATTAAAACTTGATAACACATACCAGAAACTTCTGAGGGGTAGAAGCCACAGACGCACAATTATGATTATGAATTATGATTATGAATTATGATGAGGTAGTTGCTTGAAAGAAATCACATTCACAGGGACGAGGAGAAACTTATATCAAATAATTTAATGGTTGAAGAGGCAGACCCAAACCAGATATTCTTCGTATCAACAATCAAATGCCCAAATGCTTCATTGTAATTTTGTACTCTATTATTAGTCTTAAACGAACACTCATTTGTCTTTTTCAAGAACCTTTTTCTTCGACTAATCAATTCACATTTATTTATTTTTTTTATTATATATAAACATGTAGTTTTGAATTTACTCGACCCCAAGATCCATAGTCGGATCTCTTTTTAATAACAATACAATATACGTGATGTATCTAGTAAACAAAAATTAAAGTATGTATTTTTCTTCAATAATTTAATCACGTGTTTAATTCCTCAATTCAACTCAATTTTTAAGTATATCTAGCCAATAACTCACAAACTTATTTAATAATTGTATATTTTTTAGGACTATGACTCACGACCTTATTTACTTTCAAACTATAATAATTTTCTAATCAATTTTATGTCAAGATTTAACATTTATTTTCTGTAAAAAGTTTTTAACTTTTACCATTCCTTTTTAATACTCTTTGAGCTAATCTCTTATTGTTTTCACGCATTAAGCTTATGAATACATTTATTTGCTAATATGATGGCAGGTCATAGTTTAGTAAAGACTCATTAATAAATTCTATACTTATTATTTTTTTTTCCATAATAGCATAATTGAGTTTTACTAATTTCAAATAGAAAAAGAAGGTTACATTCGTAACAAGACGATTTCAAGTAAACTCAAACGCGGTTCACTTGAAGTTATGTATAATGTATGTATCTATGTATGTATTAGGGGCTGTTTGGTAGCTTATTAATACGTTTTTATAGTTCATAGTTTTTTAGTGGTTAAAAGATAATCACTAAGATTATCTTTTAACCATTAAGAGATTACTTTTAGTTCTTTAATAGTCCAAATAGCCTCTTAGTGTCTTTAAAACGGAATCAAATCAAGGTTATAGTTTGAATCAATATTTCGTTTATTCAAGTAGTTTGATTTATTGGACAAATTTTTATTGATTTTTTAAGATAGTTGCATTATGATTGAATTTTAAAGATATTATTCAATGAGTTTTCATTTTAAAGTAAAAAAGTATTCACCTACGCCTTGAATCCGCATTTCTCTTTATATTACGAATCATCGTTATAATCCGAATATCATAGAAATTAAACAAATATTATATCAAACTAACTAACTATTATTTTCGTTTGCATACGCAACATAAACTTTTAAACAAACTAACTATTATTTTCGTTTGCATATACATCGTTACATACGCAACATAATATCTTAAACAAACTAACCACCTCACCATACCACACGATTGCGACATTGTTCCACGCAGTACCTGGCCACCACAATTAAAAATTGTTTTGTTTTCCTAAATATTACATGTGAAATTCGAATTAAAACATGACTTATGTATTTTGAATTAAAAAAACGATAACCACCATCCACCATCGAATATAGACATAAATAAATAAATTAAAAAAAAAAACTCTTGAATTGAAATCAATTTTGGTCGTACACTCATACTCAGTTTGGTTCATGAATAATTACACACACCTAACTTATGTTTGTTGATTAAATTCTGAGACTTATCCAATCAAGAAATTAGAATGAACCATCAAATTATTCAAATACGAAAGAGCAGCACACTACTTTCAGAATAATTCAATGTTTTGATTTATGAATTCTCCTACCAAATACAATGATAATGCAAACAAAAAAATATTAAAGCTTGATTAACATGAAAGGCACGGGATATGCTTTTGAATTTCATCACATGCTTTTCTTTCAACTTCGAGCGTTAAGAGGGGGATATAGGCCAAAGTATATTGAAAACTATGGTGATAAAGAACTATAACGTGTGAGGTTACTGGCACTTGATGTATTCGTATTTCAGTTTTCATCATTACTATGGTCAACCAAAGTGATTGAAAAGATATTGTAGAAAACTAGGGGTGTCCAGCTGCGTCTTGCGCGGCCTCAATTATCATGTTTTGGTTTGTTATTGATGTAGTTTTGTTATTTCAGTTATTATAGAAGTTGTGTTAGGCATTCCAGTTTGTGTTATACGAAAGGAGTTTCTTTCGAAGATTCATAATACACATACGTGAACATTTAATATTTCTTTGAAATCTTCATAGTTTTCACAATTAAGTTTCATAATAGTGCTTACAATAAAAATCCCAAAACAGGCTTATTGGAATCCAACTAAAGAATAATGTTCACTGCTCTCTTTGCATCCCCTCTCTCTCTATATCTT
>BJCM01210841.1:0-11846 GCA_018326385.1 Flaveria bidentis
ATCAGCATCCCTTAAAGAATCATGGATGGCAACTTGGTTGTGTTGGGGATTCAAGGCCATTGTTTGTGAAAGTGCCATTTGATTGAAGGAATTTGAGAATGAATGAAGAAGGAGATGATGAAAATTTGGGGTTTTGCAAAGGTAAATAAAGTAAAGAAAGTGAGTCGGAAGTTTTTAAGTAGGGGTAAAAGATCAAACCGATAAGGTGAAAGTACAATTTAGGTTTCGATTTGACAAGTGCGCTAAGATAAATAATTTTAAATATTCCAACAATAATCAATAAAATCTTACTTTTTACAGAGTCGGGCCTAAAGATTTCCATTACATAGTTAAAGTCTTATGCCGAGATTAGAATTGCTTCCGAGAGAAAAAACTTGTGTATCTTATTAGTGTCTTCCAAAGCCACTTTTATTTTTGAAGGCAAACCATGTCTCAAAGACAAATTTGCTTCTTATAGTAAAGTGTTCTTTCGAGATGTGAAGTTAGTAAGCTTCAGAAGTGGATTTGATCTATGATAAAATTATCGTCAGAGGCGAAAAACTCTTTGGAAGAGAATACTGGTGTAGAGAAATTTGCCTTCAAAAGATAGATAAAGATCTCTTCCGAGAGTAAATTTCTATTTGGAAGAATTCATACTTAGAAATTTGAAGAAAAACTTTTGGAACAAATCATAGATTGTATAAAGACAATATAGACAAGACATATTTTAAAAAGGTTTTCAAAAAAGATTTACTAGTCAATGTTAATCATCCTAATAGGTATGATTAAATACTTAAATATTTGTTTATCAAAAGATTTGGTGAATAAATCAACATATTGTTCACTTGAGTTTACTTTACCTAGTTTGATTAAGTTTTACTCATGAATATCTCGAATGAAGTGGTACCCAATGTCAATATGCTTTGCCTTGGAGTGCTTGACCGAACTTTCTGTGATAGAAATTGCTCTATTGTTGTCAATATGGATGGGAGTCTCCATGAAGTTGAAACCATAGTCTAACATCTAATTTTGAATCCATTGTAGCTGAGCACATCACTTGTAGAAGTAATGTATTTAGCTTAAGTAATTAATGTAGAGACACATGATTGCTTCTTACATTGCCAGGAGATGATTCTTCCACCAAGAAATTGGCATCCTCCAGATGGGGATTTCTTGTTAATGTTGCAGCAATCATAATCACTATTAGTGTAACCATAAATATTGAAATCCTTATTCTTGGGATACCAAAGACCTAGTTTGGGAGCTCCTTTGAGATATCTAAGAATTCTCTTGACAATAATTAAGCGAGACACCTTAGGAGCAGCCTGATATCTAGCACAGATGCAAGTTGCAAACATGATATCAGGTCTGCTAACAGTGAGATACATCAGAGATCCAATAATTGCTTTGTTCAGATGCTAATTAGTATCCTCCCTCACAGAATCAGGACAAAGATTTTGATTTTTGGTTTACAATATTTTATACCTAATGATGATCTCAATTGGATGAATGTTGTATATCCTAAGCCTAGGAACCAAATCTAGTTGCATAGATAGATCCAAGTTGGAAAAGTTTTGTTTAGGATTTTGAACACCATTTCCAGCTGATATCTCATATTCATTCAACGAGGACTAATTGAATGAATGTGTGACAACATCAATGGTATTTTGCTATGAAGCAGCATCAACAGTTCCCTGTTCCTCTGGATCACTATCTTCATCAACTTGGTGTTGAATGCTAGAGATGTATGTTGATGAGTTTAAAGGCTCACTTGGCTGACAACTTGTTGAAGCTCTATTATTTCCTGAGCTGTTCAAGCTTTCAGGACTTTCAGTAGTGGGAGCTTGATCTTCATGACTTCTTGGAGAAATTAGAATAGGTATGGGTAACTTAAATAGTTTATCATCATAGGAGTCACTTTGAGTTCCTTTTCCAACTGAAAACACTAGATGGTTTAGAATAGTATGGAAAAAATTTTAAGTCAAAATTATGATAAGGACCATTTCCCTTAACACAAGGAGTGTGCTCATTGACAACAACGTTGAATGATTACTCAAATTGTTAATTTTTGATATTATATATTCTATAAACAATAAAGATTACCGAGTATCCAACAAAAATAGCATCATCCGACTTTTCAGCAAATTTTGCTAAATTGTCTTTTGTGTTAAGTATGATGCACCTGCTACCAAAGGACCTAAGAAAGCCAATGAACGATGGCATGTTGTTCCATAGCTCACAAGGGGTCTTTCCATAGGGCTTAACAATGAGAACCCTATTCTGCACCTAGCTTGTAGTGCTAACTTCCTTCGCCCAGAAAGTTTGAGATAGCTTTGAATAAGCTAATATAGTTCTTGCATCCTTAATAAGTGTCCTGTTCCTCCTCTCAGCAACACAATTTGTATTCTCTGGCAATCCCTTTTGAGTTGCAGAATGAGTCAAGAGCTTGATTCTTAAATTCAGTCCCTTGATAACTTTTAATGTTTTTTTACCTTGTGATCAATATGATTTACAATTTTAAGAATAAAAGATTTTAAAGTTTTAGAAGTTTCATGTTTAGTTCTGAAAAAGATTACCCATGTAAATCTTGTAAAGTCATCAACAATCACAAGGCAATATGCTTTCCTTCCCATGATCATTATACTTGTGGGACCAAATAGATCCATGTGCAATAAGTGTAATGGGGGTGGTGATAGAATTAACCTCTGTGGTTTTAGGAGATACCTTATGTTGCTTCCGTTTCAGACAAGTAACATAATTATCTTTACAGGAAAATTCATTTTTAGGCATACCATGTACCATGTTATTTTTGACCAATTTATTCATGGTTATAAAACTAACATGGTAGATTCTTTTATGCCAAAGAGTTGACTCATCCCCATTGGATACACTACCTTTACAAGAAATGTATCCTTCGGCTTCACCTCCAAAACTTAATAGGTACTCTATCAAAATATTTATTTTTTTATAGGAGAGATCTATTCCTTTCATGTGCCTAGAGTATCCACTGTCCACAATCCATACATTTCCATTCTTGTCATATGGATGCCCGTGCATAAAAGGTGAAATGATTAGTTACTATTGGAAACCCAAGCCTTGTTGGTCTTGGGTTCTTCCAATTTAGGTGAGATAATTGACCCAAAATGTATGCATGAGGGTTCAACTATGGTTTGTGAAGAAGAAGTTTGGTCTGCAGCAACTTTTCTCGTCTTCCATTCCATCCTATGGTTGATTAGTGCTGATGATCTTATGGAGGCTTAAGCAGCACAACTTACTTCCGAGGCTTCTTTCTTTTCAGAAAAAGTTGTCACCAACTTTTCTTCCATAGAATTCTTATTCTCGGAAGGTTTCATAGGATTCTTTTTGTTTCTTTGGTTGTTCTTTGGCTTGTCTTCCGAAAGAAATAAGTTTCTTCTGAAAGAAATAAGTTTAAGTTTCCCGGAAGCTATTTTCCTTTCAGAAGATATAAGTTTCTTTCGAAAGCAACTTGGCTTCGGAAACAAGCTTTTCTTTTCTTAACACTTGCACAATATGTTATGTTGATACATATGTACCTAGTTTAGGAGCTTAATGTAAATGTCTGTCATGTCTTACATATATGTAATGAATGAGTTGAATGAAATACAATATGTGATTGTTGCTTATAATGTTTAATGTTTCATTGTTTATTGTGTAATAAAGTATGTTGAACTAACTATATAGGTTTGAGGTTATTGTGCATAGTTCTTAGTCAATAATGATTGAGAAACGTGTTCAAACTTAATCGTATGAAGTCTTCATGCGAATGGACCAATCGCACGACTAAACCAAGAGACTAGATCAGTCGCACGATTGAGACATAAGATTGACAAAGTCGCACGATTGAACCTTCAGTCATGCGTATGGATCAATCGCATGATTTAGTCGCACGACTGAACCATGCTAATGGTTCAGTCGCATGATTGAAAAACCCTAACCTATAAAAACACCTAATTCGTGGAAAATGTAACACTTCAAGACTTTTGACACATATTCGTACCCTAGCCGTCCAGGACTCCAGAAAGCCTGTTCCAACTTCATAGTTAGTAGTTGATCTTGTTCTAATTGTTCTTAACGTTTCTTTAATCGTTAGATTGACAGGAACTACGTTCTCAATGATTGGATCGCCAATCAAATAGGATTCCACACTATTTGATCTGGTTTCACGCATTATCAGTTAGTATTCTGTACGTACACAGTCCTAACAAGTGGTATCAGATCTTTGGCTCTTGATTTTGCATGTGATTCGATTAGTTTGGGTGTAAAAATCACGTTTTTCATTCAAAAGAGTCACTTTTTTTTAGTAAAACGGTGTTTTCGACGTCTCTAGGTCTAAATGTTTACGTTTTTTTGGCATTCGACAGATGAGGGTTCTTGAAAATTCGTGTTTTTGTGTCAAAGTGTCACAAACCTTCGATTTTGCAAAAACAGCTGCCTTCAGTCGCACAATTGGCTTAATCGTATGACTAAACTCAATCACACAACCCATTCGCACGATTGAACTCAGTCACCTACTCACTTGTACGACTGAACAATCCCATTCGCTTAACTCCAATCGCACACTCCATACGTACGACTGAATCCAATCGCACGATTGAATTTATTCGCACCTTTCATTTGCACGACTGAGTCATCCGTATTGGCCATCCGTATTTCCAATCGCACGATTGACTCATTCACATCTGTCCATTCGCACATGTTTAAAGTTCAAAAGTACAAAATTCAAAGAGATGGAAGATCAGTACTCTGCGTTTACTACCGGAAGAGACTCTCGGATCTAGAACCTTCTGCTTCTAGAAAGTGAAATTGGGAATCAAAATAAACTACCTAAACTTATAACGTTAGATGATTATCCACAATGGAAGCATCGATTCGAGATCTATCTGAATGTAGTTGATCCCAACCTTTGGGAATCTATTGAGACATGTTATAGTATGCCGGTTGGTGCTGATGGTGTTAAATTAACCTTGGGTGGTATGACTGATAGCCAGAAGGCAAAGTACAATGCTGAAAAGAAGGTGTATGCCCTGTTGACTCAGTCAATACCAAAAGACATATTCCATCAGTTTTATGAGAACAAACAGGCAAAGAAGTTATGGGAAACCTTGGAGAAAAGATACGATGGGAATGCAATGTTGAAAGCTTTGAAG
Source organism: Flaveria bidentis (assembly GCA_018326385.1). Lineage (NCBI taxonomy): Eukaryota > Viridiplantae > Streptophyta > Magnoliopsida > Asterales > Asteraceae > Flaveria > Flaveria bidentis. The sequence goes on from BJCM01210841.1 coordinate 5,148, forward strand.
GCAAAGGCTCTAAAAAATGGAGTTTGTAACTTCTCTTCGATGGGGGAAAGAGAGCTTGGATGATGTTATTGACAGGTTCTACCATCTAATGAGTGAGCTGCATACTCAAGGGTTAAAAACGTCCATGGAAGACAAATTATCAAGCTTTGCCGATGGTTTGCCAGAGAAGTGGGATTCGTTTGTGTCTAACTTGAGACAGAACAATAACTTGCAAAAGTAGACATAAACGATTTCATCTAGAAATTAAGGGAGGAGGAATTAAGGATGAAGTACATGTCACAGAAAGGATCCTATGACCAGAATCCTTCACTGTATAACTCATCTCCCAACCCATCCAGTTCAGGAACACCACTTCAAACAGCGTTTGTGTCTAGTTCAACCGCTCCTTCTCAAACAACAACTTCAGGATCTGAAATGTTAGGGTCATCTAGTACCCAATATCTCGCACCTGAAGCAAATGCTACTAAGTTGAAGACCGAGAATCTCGGAAATATTACTGTGGATGTTGCAAAGGAGCATATGGACCTTCTAAAAGCAGTTGTTCATTCTTATGATGGTCTAGTTGCAGGGGAAATTGGTAATTGCCATCTGGCCAATGAAGACTACGAGCAGGTTGATGAAAATGAGCTAGAAAGAATGGATATTATTTGGGCCTTGGCTAGTGTTGTCAGAAGAGCGAAAAAGTTTGTAAAGAAGACTGGATAGAATTTGGTAGCCACAAAAGACACTACCTTTGGTTTCAACAAAACCAAAGTTACCTGCTTTAACTGTGGAGAAAAGGGGCATTTCAAATGTGATTGTGTAAAGCCCAAGAAGACAGGTAACAGGAATCCATTCTTTTCTTTCAACCGTCAAGACAAACCCACGAGTGGTGCTACCTCGTCAAGCAAAGAGACAAAGGCATTAACTGCTCAAGGTGACGGAGGACAGGATTGGACCTTCAGTTTTGTGTCTCCGAGTGAATCGAACATTGCCCATGTCGAGGGTTTGAATGATGACTCTACAAGTGAAGGTGAAATCGCAGTTGAACTAGTGATATCCGATAATGCAGATACTGCAAATATGGTCAATCACCCGAGTGAAGAAGATCTCAGAACGACATGTTCAGAATCTCCAGCATCCAAAGAGTCAAACTCTACGTTGATGGCTGGTTCAATCGAGTCTTCACAGGTAAGTACAAAAGACCAACTCTTTGAAAATCGTGCTTGTAATGAATATAACAAATTTAGAGAAAGCATAGATTTAAAATTTGTTAGGTTATTAGACCATAATGATAGCTTAGTAAATGACTTACAACTGTGCATAGAAGCTAATCGGATTTTAAAACAAAATGAACACATTTATAAAGAGAAAATAGAACTTTTAAATAAACAACTAAGGGAAACATAGGTTGTTTCTTTTAATCAAGCCAATGATATAAAGTTCTATTTGAACTCCTTGGAAGAAACCGAGAAAGAAAAAGCAGTTTTAGAAGTCAAAGTCAACTAATTAAAACAAAATCTGCACAGTTGGACCAATTCTTCTCATATAGTTCAACACTTAGTGAAAGAACGAAATAATGGGGAGGGGTTGGGTTACAAAGTGGTTCCACCACCACATGAGATCATGTTAAATGCTAAATGTAGACCAGTAAATAACAATCCAATTAAGGATCATGTGGAGTCAACCCCTCTAGTTAGTGATCCGGATTCCACGGGTAAACTGGTGGATTCTGTCACTAAACAGAAGGAGGCTACTTTGAAATCTAATGGTAAGATGCCTAATGTAAAGTCAGGTTCAAACATGTCTATTTCTGAACCCAAAATGACCAAACTAGTTAACCATCCACATGCTCCATGTCACAGTCCAAATAAACAAAAGGCTAAAGATGTTAAAAATATTCAAACAATGAATTTTGTTAAAGAAGCAAAAACAACTAAACAAGAAGTGCCCAAACCCAACCAGACTAAAGTTCCACCTGTATCACACACTTCCCCACATAGACAATTTTCCTAACATGTAGAAGGTAGATCATGCTACAAGTGTGGAAAGAGAAGACACATTGCTTCTAATTATCCTTATTACTGGACACCAAGAAAGAAAATTGAACTTTATAATACTAAATCAATTTCTTTGAAAAGGAGTTCTATTACTCCACCAAAAAGAAGTGACGAACCTAAAGTTCAAACCATGAGCCAGTTGTCTGTTTATCACAAACATGCTTACACAAAATTGGCTTATGGAAAGAATAGTCAAGTCCAGTGTCTGATACTGAGAACACTAAGAAGAATTATATGCCCTCACCCTCAAATGGACAGTGGGTTAAGTTCATGATGTGTGATTCCTCTGGGTCACCCAAGCCAGTTAAGGCTTAGGTCCCAAACCTAAACTGATAATTTCCTCTGAATGTGCAGGGTGTCAATTAAAGTGCTATCACAAACACCTAGATTGTTGATAGTGGGGCGTCTAGGCACATGACCGGGAACCTTTCTCTCTTTTCAAATGTCAAACAAATTAAAGGGGGACATGTCTCATTTGCTGGAAATAAAGGAGGATAGATCATAGCTCAAGGCAAAGTGGGAAACCAGAAAGTAAAGTTTCATAAGGTCAACTATGTTCAACAACTACATAATAATTGCTTTCAGTATCCCAGATATGTGACAAAGGATTCAAGGTTGTTTTTTACAACAAGAAGTGCTATGTGTTGAATAAGGATTACATTATCCCGAAGGACCAAATCTTAATGTCAGCTTCAAGATATAATGACTTATATGTCTTGGATCTTTCAAAGGTCTCCACAACCGGATCATCAAGTTCAATGATTCTTGTCAAAGGCAACTGAGAGGGACTCAATCTCCTGCTATCACAAACACCTTTCTTACACGCTACGCAAGAATCTGGAAGATGAATCATCATATTCAGAATGACTTAGTAAATGGAGTTAATGTTAAGAATTTTCAACTTCCAGATTCTTGCATAGCGTGTAAGAAAGGTAAACAGACCAAGAAGTCTCACAAGGCAAAGAAAGTAAATTCCACTGAATTGCCACTTGAACTTCTACACATGGATTTGTTTGGTCCTGTGAGCACTAAGAGCATCGCTGGTGATTTGTACTGTTATCTAGTCAGTGATGACTACTCCAGATTCTATTGGGTAATGTTTCCGAAATCCAAATCAGAAACATTTGAATCGCTCAAATAGCTGGTGACCACATTCTACATCAGTTCACATCTGCTTACACTCCACAAATGAATGGAGTTGCTAAACGGAAGAGCAAGAGCTTGATAGAGACAACACAAACGATGCTAGCAGACTTGAAACTGCCTATCCAATTTTGGAATGAGGGAGTTTCCAATGCATTTTACACCCTAAATCGAGTACTGGTGGTCAAACGTCATGGTAAAACATGTTACGAGTTGCTCCAGCTACGTAAACCTAATCTGGAGTACCTCGAACCATTTGGTGCACCATGTACACTGCTGAAGAAAACTCAGTAAGGGAAATTCAGTGAGAATGCTGAAGAAGGGATTTTTCTAGGATATAATATACCGAATAAGAGAGTTTATAACAACTCAACGGGTCAAGTAGAAGTATGGTGCAACATTGACGTTTAGAGATACACCACCCCCCTGCTGGAAAAGGACCCAAATCGTACTTCAATTATGATGGATTCTTTAAGTCCTTCAACATCCCTCTCTCCCTTCCTGATGATGAGTTATTGACCAAAATGATGTACGATGTCTTAAACACACCGTCACTAGACTCGACAACATCAGGTTCACAAGGTGAGTCTTCTAGTCCGTCAGGGGGAGCACTTGAGGTAAATGACTCTTCCTCTGACGATGAAGACTTGGACAATGATCAGGAGGATCAGGAGGAATAGGTTCCTGCTACTGAAAGTACACAAGCATCAGATTTTGAGGCCTCTGACACTTCAGAACCTCGCACTCCAATGGCTATAGATACTGAACCAGGAACTCAAAATCTGAATGAGGACGTACTTGTACCCACCACTCTTGGATCGCGACTTAATGTATATCATCCTCTGGATAACGTCATAGGGGATGTACAATCTGGAGTACAGACAAGAAATCAGCTATACTCAGCTGATTATGCCTCAGTCAAGGAAAAAGGTTATCTTCACGATGGTGCTTATCGATGTTTTGTGTCTCAATTTGAGCCAGTATATGTAAGTGAAGCCTTAAACGACGAGGCATGGTTGAGTGCCATGCAAGAAGAACTCCTACAATTCAATAAGTTAGGAGTTTGGACATTGGTGGATAGAACAAAAGGTGCTAAGTTCATTGGCACTAAATGGGTTTTGAAATACAAGAAAGATGATTAAGGGGTCATAATTCAAAACAAGGCTTGACTTGTCGTTCAAGGTTTTAGACAAGTCGAAGGAATCGATTACAATGAAGTGTTTGCGCCTATGGCTAGAATGGAAGCAATCCATATCTTCCTAGCCTATGCATCTTACATGTAGATCAAAGTTTATCAACTAGATGTCAAGAGTGCATTCCATCATGGGGAAATTCGTGAAACAGTGTATGTCAGTCAACCCAAAGGATTTGAGGATCCTTACCATCGGGACAGAGTTTACAAGCTGGATAAGGCTCTCTATGGGATATATCAAGCCCTGAGAGCATGGTATGAGAAACTCTCAACTCATCTAGTGAAACACGGTTTTCACAGAGGAGTTATTGACTGTACACTGTTTATCAAAGAAAAGGATGATAACTTACTGCTCGTACAAATTTATGTTGGTGACATAATCTTCGGCTCTAGAAACGAAGAATTATGTAAAGAATTTGAATCTATTATGAATGCAGAATTTGAGATGAGTGCAATGGGAGAGATGAAGTTCTTCCTAGGATTATAGGTGGATCAGACACCAATCTTCCTATATTAGACTAAATATCTAGGGGACATCCTAAGTCGGTTTGACATGGAGAATGCTTCAGCCGCTGGGACTCCATTTGCTACAAACCACGATGTGCCACCCGACGAAAATGGTGATCTGGTTGATGCTATAATGTATAGAGGAATGATTGGATCCCTTATGTATCTCACAACATCTTGTCCGGATAATATGTATGCAACGTGTCTCCGCTCCAGATATCAGGCGAAACTGAAAGTCAACCATCTCATAGGAGTTAAACGGATTTTTATCTGAAGGGTACTCCAACACTCGGGTTGTGGTATCCTTATGACAATGATTTTGAGCTCACAGTGTATAGTGACTCGGATTATGGCAGATGCAAAATGAATTACAAGTCCACATCAGAATGATGCCAGTTCTTTAGTACACGGTTAGTCACCTGGAAGTATAAGAAACAGACCTCTATTTCTCTATCAACATGTGAAGTTGAATACGTTGCTGATGCAAGTTGCTGTTCACAAATCATCTGGATTCAACAGCAAATGCACGACTACGATTTGTAATTTTCTAACACTCCTGTCTATGTTGATAATTCTACTACTATAGCCGTAACAAAAAATTCAGTCCAACATCCTAAAACTAAACACATCGGTATTAAATATCAATTTATACGTGATTGTTTTGGAAAGAAATTAATCGATATGGTTAAAATAAATATGGATTTTCAACGCGCCGACCTCTACACAAAAGCATTTGATAAACCAAGGTTTTTATATCAATTAGAGGTTAATGGCGTGAAAAAGAAAAGTGATGTGATCACAGAGGAAGAAAATGTTTAGTCCGACATTTTTTATTTTATATTCTTTTATCTTGTCTTATTTTATTTTCAAGTTTATATAAAATCCAAACACTAAAAAAACATTTTTGGTTTTAGAATTTTAGGGGGAGAATAGGTTAGATTACTATTAAATTAGTTGTTTTATTTAATTACAAAAAAAACAAGGGAGGAGGACAACTTAGCTAAAAGGAAAGAAATCAAATATGTGATACTGATTCAACGTATATAGAAAATGATAGTACACAGGGAACGGATGGTTTGGGACTTAAAAAGAGTTTAACTGATTAAGATGCAAAATTCAAAGTTTATGTCTGAAAAGTCTAAGCAAAATAAAAGGAAAAATGATAGTAAAAACTCCTGAGGAATGTTGATTAATCCACAAATGTTTGCGCCTCTCTGCGGTGTGATGGCACTGACCTGAGGCTTAGCATCTCTTTGAAAGCTCTTAGAATAGTTTCTTCTTGACATATACCCGTAGACCACTAAAAAATCTCCTGAGGAATGTTGATTAATCCACAAATGTTTATTGAAATAATTAAACCTTAACTCATCACCAATGTGTGTCAAAAATCGGTGTATGGATTTAAGAGGACAAGCATACTGACAATCATCATGTGTTGTAGTTCTTGAAAGTTAAAATCATTGTGTGCACCTTATAGCTCTAGTATGATTACCTAAAATTGCTATTGACTCTCAGTGAAAACAAGGATCTAGCATCAAGATAGTTTCGCAAATGATTCTAGTATACATGTATGATTCCATAATGAATTGTACCAGAAGTGACAAACTAGAATTGAAGTTGTTGGAATAAAAGAACCAATGAGCCAGATCAGAAAAACCTTTTAAGTCCCACATACATCATAACAACTGAAGAAGTCTACATCAGCTGAAGACAAAGTCTGAAGACAGTCTGAAGACAAAGTCTGAAGACAAAGTCTGAAGACATTAGCTGAAGACAAAGTCTGAAGACATCAGCTGAAGACAAAGTCTGAAGACATCA
>BJCM01210848.1:0-12378 GCA_018326385.1 Flaveria bidentis
TTCTTTAACCATCGTTCATTCGTTACATCTTGTGACATGTACATTACCCTGAACATTGTGCACGAAGCTGGTTACTGGGCCTGAGGTCTTTCATAGACCCCGAACATTGTGCACGAAGCTGACTCCAGTTCCTAGGGAAAGTACATTCACCATTCATCTTTTCTTTACATTCTGGATCAATGTCATATGCTATACCACGAACATTGTGCACGAAGCTGGTTACTGGGCCTGAGGTCTTTCATAGACCCCGAACATTGTGCACGAAGCTGACTCCAGTACCTGGGGCAAGCGGCAAGGATCCCATACATATGGTCAATCAAAAGGATTGGACCCCAGTGTGCATCCTTCTGGGGTAGCTAACCCGCACACAGTTGAGCTAACACCCTTCATTGGGTGTGGACCTCCATACATTTGCTTGCAATACTTTTTACGTTCATTCATTGGTTAATGCATGCATTCATTCATAATGTTCCTCTTTCCTTATCTTTCACTTTACGTTACATAATACTTTCGGTTCATTCATTAACATAACACGTAAAGCCATGGAAAGATACATATATATCATCATAAGGAACATACCATATCATTCATACATCTTCACACATGGCATCATACATACATAACATACACCATGCATATTCATGCAACATAATCATCATCATCATCATCATAAGCATCAAACACAATGCATAACATGCCCCTCATACCATCTATGACCCCAAAAGTCAACTTATATAATCCCCCGGGAACCTCCCAGTCAAAGCCTACTTTACACATTTTCCCCAAAAATCAGAAAAATATTCCAAGTCCTAGGCGCATGGACACTATTCAGGCGCATGGGGAACACTTAGGTGCGTGGGCCACTTTCAGGCGCATGAGGACTATTGGGGCGCTTGGCCCTACCCTTAGTCATCCGACTAACATTTCTAGGCGCATGAGCCACTATTCAGGCGCATGGGCTATACTTAGAATTTTCTAAGGGAAATTTTGGGCGCATGAGCTAGTGTTTAGGCGCATGACTTACACTTAATGCTTTCTAAGGCAACTTCAAGTGTATGAACACTTAGCTAGGCGCATGAGCATTCTGTAAAACATGTTTCTAGGATGTTTTCAATCCTAATCATCAAACCCATCTGTTCTAAGCATAATGTGGCTATTCTAAACATGAGTAGCCTATAAACTATTAAGAACCAACATCCAACGTACACAATACATACGGGTATTCACACATAAACTTTGTAAAATCATTTTAATACGTTTTCAGCCCCAAAGGTAGTTTAAAACATGTAAAAACCGGGGTCTAGAACTCATCTGATGCAACTTGGGTGTTTCTTCCTTTCCAACCCGCTTGCAATGAGTTCAAACACCTAAAAACAATATCAAACACACACACCCGAGCACAATCACAAGCATATAAGCACATAAGCATGTAACCGGGATAAAACCCGACAAAAAAACATAAAAACCTTGAATTCACTTTCCTTCTTCCTCTTCTTCTTAAATATGAGAGTGTTCTCTACTCTCTCTCTCTAAATCCGAGAAAAATGGTGAAGTGAGGTGAGGGTGGGCGGCCATACTCCCTTTACACCAACTTTTGAAAGTTTTGTCCTTTTTGGAAACTTTTAGTCCCTCCACTTGGACTTTATTGTGTTTCTTGCTTTTATTCTTTATATCTTGACTTTTAAAAATCACTGGGTGTTACATTAAAGGGGGACATGTCTCATTTGCTGGAAATAAAGGAGGATACATCACCGCTCAAGGTGAAGTGGAAAACCAAAAAGTCAAGTTTGACAAGGTCAACTATGTTCAGAAATTATAGAATAACTTGCTTTCGGTATCCCAGATATGTGACAAAGGATCCAAGGTTGTTTTTGACAACAAGAAGTGCTATGTGTTGAAGAAGGATTACATTATCCCGGAGGACCAAATCTTAATAACAGCTTCAAGATATAATGACTTATATGTCTTGGATCTATCAAAGGTCTCCACAACCGATCATCAAGTTCAATGCTTCTTGTCGAAGACAACTAAGAGGGACTCGATCTCCTGGCATAGGAGAATGGGACACATAAATCCACGGAAGATGAATCATTTGATTTAGATTGACTTAGTAAATGGAGTTAATGTTAAGAATTTTCAACTTCCAGATTTTTGCATAGCGTGTAAGAAAGGTAAATAGACCAAAGTCTCACAAGGCAAAGAAAGTAAATTCCATTTTATTGCCTCTCGAACTTCTACACATGGATCTGTTTGGTCCTATGAGCACCAAGAGCATCGCTGGCGATTCGTACTGTTATGTAGTCATGGATGACTACTCCAGATTCTCTTGGGTAATGTTTCTGAAATCCAAATCAAAAACATTTGAATCATTCAAACATTTGGTGACCACATTGGAATCTCTCTACAAGTTGAAAGTGCGACATATTCGTTCAGACAATGGCACGGAGTTCAAGAATCAGTGGATGGAGGCATTCTGCAAAGAGAAGGGAATTGTACATAAGTTCACATCTGCCTACACTCCACAAATGAACGGAGTTGCTGAACGGAATAACAGGAGCTTGATAGAGACAGCACGAACGATGCTAGCAGACTCGAAACTGCCCATCCAATTTTGGAATGAGGCAGTTGCCAATGCATGTTACACCCTAAATCGAGTCATGGTGTTCAAACGCCATGGTAAAACGTGTTACGAGTTGCTCCAGCGACATAAACCTAATCTGGAGTACCTCGAACCTTTTGGCGTACCATGTACGTTACTGAAGAACACTCAGTCAAGGAAATTCAGCGAGAAGGCTGAAGAAGGGATTTTTCTAGGATATAACATACCGAATAAGAGAGTTTACAACAACTCAACGGGTCAAGTAGAAGTGTGGTGCAACGTTGACGTTCAGAGATACACCACCCCCTGCTAGAAAAGGACCCGTATTCTTCTTCGATTATGATGGATTCTTTAAGTCCTTCAACATCCCTCTCTCCCTTCTTGATGATGAGTTATCGACCAAAATGATGTACGATGTCTTAAACACACCGTCACTAGACTCGACTACATCAGGTTCACAAGGTGAGTCTTCTAGTCCGTCAGGGGGAGCACTTTAGGTAAGTGACTCTTCCTCTGATGATGAAGACTTGGAAAATGATCAGGTGGATCAGGAGGAACAGCTTCCTGCTACTGAAAGTACACAAGCATCCGATGTTGATGCCTCTGACACTTCGGAACCTCACACTCCAACGGCTACAGATACTGAACCTGGAATTCAAATTCTGTATCAGGAAGTAGTCGTTCCCACCACTCCCGGATCTCGACTTAATGTATATCATCCTCTGGACAATGTCATAGGGGATGTACAATCGAGAGTACAGACAAGAAATCAGCTATACTCAGTTGATTATGCCTCAGTCATGGAAAAAGGCTATCTTCACGATGGTTCTTATCGATGTTTTGTGTCTCAATTTGAGCTAAATTTGAGCCAAAATATGTAAGTGAAGCTTTAAACGATCAGGCATGGGTGAGTGCCATGCAAGAAGAACTCCTACAATTCAAGAAGTTAGGAGTTTGGACACTGGTGGATAGACCAAAAGATGCTAAGGTCATTGGCACTGAATGGGTCTTGAAATGCAAGAAAGATGACCAAGGGGTCATAATTCTAAACAAGGCTCGACTTGTCGTTCAAGGTTTTAGACTAGTCGAAGGAATCGATTACAATGAAGTGTTTGCACTTGTGGCTAGAATGGAATCAATCCGTATCTTCCTAGCCTATGCATCTTACATGCAGATCAAAGTTTATCAATTGGATGTCAAGAGTGCATTCCTTCATGGGGAAATTCGTGAGACAGTGTATGTCAGTCAACCTGAAGGATTTGAAGATCCTTACCATTGGGACAGAGTTTTCAAGCTGGATAAGGCTCTCTACGAGCTACATCAAGCCCCGAGAGCATGGTAGGAGAAACTCTCAACTCATCTGGTAAAACACGGTTTTCGTAGAGGAGTTATTGACTGTATACTATTCATCAAAGAAAAGGATGGAGACTTACTGCTTGTATAGATTTACGTTGATAACATAATCTTCGGTTCTAAAAACGAAGCGTTATGTAAAGAATTTGAATCTGTCATGAATGCAGAATTTGAGATGAGTGCAATGGGGGAGATGAAGTTCTTCCTAGGATTACAGGTGGATCAGACACCAAAAGGAATCTTCCTACATCAGATTAAATATGTACGGGACATCCTAAGTTGGTTTGACATGGAGAACGCAAACCACGATGTGGCACCCGACGAAAATGGTGATCTGGTTGATGCTACAATGTATAGAGGAATGATTGGATCCCTTATGTATCTCACAGCGTCTCGTCCGGATATTATGTATGCAACGTGTCTCTGCTCCAAATATCAGGCGAAACCGAAAATCAACCATCTCATAGGAGTTAAACGGATTTTCCGTTATCTGAAGGGTGCTCCAACACTCGAGTTGTGGTATCCTCATGACGATGATTTTGAGCTTACAGTGTATAGTGACTCGGATTACGGCCGTTGCAAAATGAATAACAAGTCAACATCAGCAGGATGTCAGTTCTTTGGTAGACGGTTAGTCACCTAGAAGTGTAAGAAGCAGACCTCCATTGCTCTGTCAACATGTGAAGCTGAATACGTTGCTGCTGCAAGTTGCTGTTCATAAATCATTTGGATTCAACATCAAATGCGCGACTACGGTTTACAAATCTCTAACACTCCTATATATGTTGATAATTCTGCTACTATAGCCGTAACAAAAAATCCAGTCCAACATCCTAAAACTAAACACATCGGTATTAAGTATCACTTTATACGTGATTGTTTTGAAAAGCAATTAATTGGTGTGGTTAAAATAAATACGAATTTTCAATGCGCCGACCTCTACACCAAAGCATTTGATAAACCAAGGTTTTTATATTTATTAGAGGTTAATGGCGTGAAAAAGAAAAGTGATGTGCTCACTAAAGAAGAAAATGCTTAGTCCGAATTTTTTTTATTTTTTTGTCGTTTATTTTGTCTTATTTTATTTTCCTGTTTATATAAAATCCAAAAACACAAAAATATTTTCGGTTTTAGAATTTTAGAGGGAGAATAGGTTAGATTAGTATTAAATTAGTCATTTTATTTAATTATTTAAAAAATGAGGGAGAATGACAACTTAGCTAAAAGGAAAGTACTCAAATCTGTGATACTGATTCAACGTTTATGGAAAATGATAATACATAGGGAACAGGTTGATTGGGACTTCAAAAGGGTTTAACTGATTAAGATGCAAAATTGAATGTTTAAGTCTGAAAAGTCTAAGCAAAATAAAATGAAAAATGATAGTAAAACTAGTAGGCTACCAAGGTAACATAGAGAAAGTAGACCTAGAGGCTGCTAATTCATTATATAATGTGTCAATAGATTCAACACAATAGAGAAGTAGACGTTATTGGTGGTTTCAAGCTCAAACTAAGTTGTTCAACTTGTTGTGGGTTCCCATCTTATCCCTAGTTAACACAATCAACGCATATTCCAATAAGGGGTGAAGAGAAAAATAAACGCCATAAATGTGTGCGGATGACCATAAAATATGAGCAAAGCACATGAAAAATGCAAAATGAAATCAAGCTAATAACTTATGTTGTTGGTGTGATATGTGCAAAAAGAAAATAAATGCTCAAACAAGAAGATAGGTTGTGTGCCTCTCTGTTGTGCGGTGGCACTGACCTGAGGATAAGCATAACCTAAATATTCTAGAATTCATTGTTGTTTGTGCCTCTCTGATGTGCGATGGCACTGACCTGAGGCTTGCATCTCTTTGAAAGCTCTTAATAGTTTCTTCTTGAAATATACCCGTAGACCGCTCAAAAATCTCCTGAGGAACGTTGATTACCATAAAAGTGTGGGATCCACAAATGCTTGTTGAGATAATTAAACCTTAAATCATCACCAATGTGTGTCAAAAATCTATGTATGGATTTAAGAGGACAAGTATACTTACAATCATCGTGAGCTGCAGTTCTTGAAAGTCAAAAGCATTGTGTGCATCTTGTGGCTCTAGTATGATTTCCTAAAATTGCTATTGACTCTTAGCAAAAACAAGAATCTAGCATCAAAATCGTTTATTAAAATGTTCCAAATAATTCTGGTATACCTGTATGATTCCATAATGAATTGTACCAGATATGATAAACTAGAATTGAAGCTTTGTTGTCCAGGAAGTAAAATCGATTAGAATTACTCTAATAGGTTAAAATCCATCTCAAATCAAAAATACAAAAATATGTGTTAATTTTGTTTTTAATTTCTAGTTGTTTTATTTACTAGTTTTTAGTCATCAAGTAGGTAAAAGTCAGACTATGCATCAGAATTCAATCTATGAAACACTCACTTAAAAAGGATCACGTCTGAGGTGACCAATCGGGTTTTTAAGTTAAAAGGATCACGTCTGAGGTGATCAACAGTTTTTCAAATTAAAAAGGTCATGTCTGAGATGATCATCGCTCATAACATTTTATCAATAGTTAAAAGGCTAAGTGTTTGAAAGGTCATAAGGTCACACTCATAAGTATGAGCCATTCGCATGACTGGACCATAAGTATGGACCAGTCGCACGATTAGATCATACGTATGAGCCCAATCTCACGAATGAACCACACGTATGGACCAGACATATGATTGGACCATAAGCATGAGTCAATCCATACGATTGGATCACCAAAATGAACCAATCGCACGAATGGAGGTGACCGAAACCTAGTCAAACGACTGAACTTGACCGACTGATCCAGTCACACGACTGAGCCCCAGTCGCACGAATCAAGAGTGCGAATAGGTTCAGTCGCGCGACTGAAGGAAAACCTAGTATAAATAGAGGGGAGTCGGTCACAGATACTCATCACCCCCTAAATCGCACTTAAATCGCACGAAAGCAAGCTTACTCTGCCCAAATTTCGTATCCATGATTTAGCTTCCTATTTGTAACACTAACGATTACGCTCTGTTTCTACAGGTAATTTGAGACAAAAAACGACCTAAATGCTCAGTTTAATCAAGCCCTAATGACCTAATTGGGTGAAAACTAAACCGAGACAAAACCATCAAAATAAACCACTAACATGGACTTAATCGTCGATTTATTTAGTACTAAGTGTTATTTTGATTGATTGTGAATCCAATGAGTCTAACCTAAACGTTTAACATCAAGTATAGACCAAGAACCGATTCTACAGTACCGTATAGAGACATATGCGAATGGACACACTAATGAACATCAATCGCACGATTGAAATGGGTGAATGACTCAATCGCACGAATGAACCATGCGTATGAATTCAGTCGCATGACTGGTTCAACCGCATAGAACAGCATATGACTCAGCTAAGTCGCAGGCTCATTCGCACGACTGAGCTCATTCGCACAACTAAGACTCAGTCGCATTGTCCATTCGCACGACAGAACAAAACGATTTAAGTCCATTAAATTCAAATGTCATTCACTTTCACAAACTCTAACATTTATGTGTCTTGTGTTTCATAAACATAACATGGCAGATAGGTGGATCATCAACACCAAGCACAACATTTGTGCTCACTTGGATGCCACCAGGTGGATCATCAACACCAAGCACAACATTTGTGCTCACTTGGATGCCACCACTAGGATTGTTGTTGAGTTTGTGGATATTATTGTATTTCTGAGGCGATCAAGGATCTACAAATCCATATCTGCACCATGCACCCCATACCCGTCTTTACAGCGAGCCTTTTGGGAGGGTGCATCTATTGACAGATCTACTAAGGCCTAATGCATTCGGAGCACCATCTTTGGGGAAGAGATTAAGGTGACGGCCGCAGACCTTCGACGAGTACTGTACCTAGGTGATGATGTTGCTCACACAACCAGGTTACATCCTTCGACTGTATGGGGATGTTTTCTGAGGATGAAGTACACTGGGGACATCAACGCAGGTGTGCTCAACAAAAGCAACCTGTGTCCCCAGTTCAAGTACTTAGCACATGTCATTCTCAAGTGCATTGCTTCACGAAGGGGTGGATTTGATGATCTTTCTGACCAAATCTAGAAGGTCTACGTGGCACTGGTGTTGAATCACCCCTTCAGCTTCTCCAACATGATCTTCGCGAACATGATCGAGAACCTTGAGGCCAAGGGTAAGGAGAGCTTCTGTATGTATCCAAGGTTCTTGCAGATGATCATAGATGAGAAGCTCCCCTTACTACCCAAAGAGAAGGACGATGCAGTGATGCTAAAGGTGATGGATGACACCACTCTAGGCAGGATGAAAGTGTACAGGGGGAAGCAGGTAAAGCCCCCTTTTAGGAGATTGTTTGGGCATCTAGCCAATGCTGAGTATGTGGCGCCCGCTAGGAGGAAGTGGCATCATGACGACAGTGATTCCGATGTAGAGCCTATTGAGCTACCCACCGATGACTCAGATGAAAATGATGACCATGGTTATGGTCAAAGAGGTGAGGGTCTGGGTGGATCCAAGCCAGCTCCATTCCACCAAGACTTCCGTCCTGATGAGGAGGAAGAGTCAGATGAGGAGCCATTGGTACGGACGGTAGAAAGCCAGGTCATGGCCACTGAGAGAGGGCTCAGGGCAGTTGGTGGACGCCCGGCTGAGTCTAGGGGTGATGATACTAATGCCATAGATCCTTCGTACACCCCGGACCAGCCCAATAGCCTAGGGGGAGCTTCTATCTCTAAGGGCTCCAGGAAGAAGAGAATGGCTTACCCTTATGGCAAAAAGGGTAAGAGGCCTAGATTTACTTTGATCACATCTACCACCACTGCCACAGCCACCACCACTGCCACAGCCACCACCACTGCCACAGCCACCACCACTACCACATCTACAACTACTATCACACCCCCCACCATCACTACCACACCCACATCTACCATTACTATCACACCCCCCACCATCACTAACATACTCCCAACCACCACTACTAGAGCCACCCCTTCACCATACACTCCTATCCCACCACCCATTTTCATTACATCCACCACTACCACCACCAGCCACCATGCAGGTCCATCAACCCACTCTACCTTCACCACCGGAACCACTCTACCCCAAATTGGGTTAGAAGAACAGCTCACCAACCTAAACAACATCGTGCTAAGGCTATTTGCCATTGATGAGCTGAGGGCTTTACAGCTACACAAGATGATGGAGGTGAATGCTGCCCAAGCTAAGCAGATAGTGCATCTGAGCGAGAAAGTGCTCAGTACGAGAGGGCTTTAAGTCGTGCCCACCATGCGCTTACAAGCCAAAATGAGCTAGTGTTGGCTTCGGTTAAGAGGATTGAGGAATTAGAGGCCAAGAATAAGAAGATCATGCTCAGACTTAAAGGATCAAAAGATGAGCCTCTGAAGATCCGGGAAGGTGAAGATGATGATGATGATGATGATGATGGTGATGATGATGAGTCTGATGAAGGAGATGACAGTGATGATGAAGGATCAAGGGGAAAGAAGAAAGGTGAAGATGATGATGAAGAAGGTGATGCTGCTGCATCAGCCTCTGCTCAAGGTCAAGAAAGGAGGACCAAAAGAGCACAAGACCAAGGAGCATCATCCTTAGCCCCTGCTGTTGAAGAAGTGATGGATAAGGATCAAAGTAAAGATTAAATGTTTTGTATTTAGAACACTTTTTGTACTTGAATCTTGTATTACAATTATGAAATTAATGTTTATATATCTTTATCTAATGTTTGAATGTCTTGATTAATTACTAATTATTGATGTGTTTTAAATGTTTAAATCAAGCAGATCAAACATCTCAGCAAGATGAATATGATGTTGCTCCCCTACAGCAAATCAAGTCTCAATTCACAATGATTCTTGATTTGCAAGGGATTGTCAGAAGGTCGATGAGCTACACTCCCGAAGAAGGAGAAATCATACACGACCTGACTGATGAGCAACTTGCGGAGATGTTCAGGATAAATCCAGATGAGCTTGTCAAAGACGCTCCAAAGGTTGATATTTTGAGTGATGACGAGTTAAACGACCTAGATGAAATAGAGATTGAAGATGTGACAGCCGAACATTATCCAAAGTACACTGACCGAGAGGGCAATGTGATCCCCGACTTGGGTGACACTCTCGGCAATGCTACATTCAACAAACTGGATGAGACGGAAAAGGAAACAGAGAAGAATGAAAGCCAAGCACAAGCCTCGGGCACTGAAGTTGATATAAAGATGACTGAATGGGCAGCTTGTTTTTTTTAGATATGAGCCCAACGCATAGCTCAAAAGAAAAATGCCTACACCAAGCTCTACAAGGTCAAGAAGCATCTAAAGGTGTTTGGCAAGATTATTGCGTGGGCATATCTTGAGGATCTTAACGTTTATGATGGTAAGAGGGAGAAGGGGATAGAGTACTTCAGATATCCACATGATCTGAAAACTCTCCCTGGTTTTGAGCTCAACCAGCTGGCCCGCCTAAATTTGTTATATGCTGATCCGAGAAAAATGTCAGGCTGGTTTGAGGATGCTCTAAGGAAAGAATACCACTCCAGATGGGTGAACTTCAGACCTCAACAACAAAAGAGGTACATTCGTAGGTCTGAAGTGGATCGTATTTCTAGAAAGCCTAAAATGGTGCTAAAGTGGAGTCCTCCGCACACAATGTCTAAGATTCCCTTACGAGAAATGCAACAGGACTTCACTCCACACTTCAAATGGTGGTATTATGATTGGAGAACATGCGAAGCGGTCATAGTGCTAAATCGAACAGGAAAAATGGAAACTATCCGTGTATTCGACCCTATGTGGCTAACAAACTTGTCTGCAGAAGATGTCTATACATTATACAAATGGCCACTATTCTATGATGCGCAAGATATTGTACAAGCCCTCCAAATCCAGAACGTTATACAACTCTATATTGCATTTGAAATACATGCAGGAGTTACTAGAGAGGAGAAGTACAAGAGATTTGAGGAGCTAATGAAGAATGTCAGAAGTTAATGTAAACTAGGTCTAAGGGGGAGTTTGTTGATACATATGTACCTAGTTTAGGAGCTTAATGTAAATGTCTATTATGTCTTACATATATGTAATGGATGAATTGAATGAGATACAATATGTGATTGATGATTATAATGTTTAATGTTTTATTGTTTATTGTGTGACAAAGTATACTGAACTAACTATATAGGTTTGAAATTATTGTGCATAGTTCTTAGTCAATAATGATTGAAAAACATGTTCAAACTTAATCGTATGAAGTCTTCATGCGAATGGACCATGCTAATGGAGCATACGCATGAATACTAATGCTAATGGACCAGTCGCACGACTGAACCAGGAGACTAGATCAGTCACACTATTGAGACATAAGATTGACTCAATCGCACGACTGAACCTTCAGTCGTGCGTATGAATCAATCGCATGATTCAGTCGCACGACTGAACCATGCTAATGGTTTAGTCGTACGATTGAAAAAACCTAACCTATACATACCACCTAATTCGTGGAAAAACATAACTCTTCAAGACTTTTGACACATATTCGTACCCTAGTACTCTTGATTCGTGTGACTGGGGCTCAGTCGTGCGACTGGCTCAGTTGGTCAAGTTTAGTCGTGCGACTAGGTTTCAGTCGTGCGACTGACTCATTCGGTCACCTCCATTCATACGAATGGTTCATACTCATGCTTCATTCGTGCGACTGGTCCATACTCATGGTCCAGTCGTGCGAATGACTCTGACTTATGAATTTGACCTTATGCACTTTCAACCACTTAACTTGGTAACAATTGATAAAACGTTACAATCGATGATCATCTCAGACATGATCCTTTTAACTTTGAAAAAACTGTTGATCACCTCAGACGTGATCCTTTTAACTTTGAAAAAACTGTTGATCACCTCAAATTGAATTCCGATGCATAGTCCGACTTTTACCTACTTAATGACTAAAAAAACTAATAAATAAAACAACTAGAACTTTAAAATCAAAATTAAGAAATATTTTTGTATTTTTGATTTGAGATGGATTTTAACCTATTAGACTAATTCTAATCGATTTTACTACCTGGACATCACAGCTTCAATTCTAGTTTATCATTTCTGGTAAAATTCATTATGGAATCATACAGGTATACCAGAATCATTTGGGGCATTTTAATAAACTATTTTGATGCTAGAATCTTGTTTTCACTGAGAGTCAATAGCAATTTTAGAAAATCATACTAGAGCCACAAGATGCACACAATGATTTTGACTTTCAAGAACTGTAGCTCACGATGATTGTCAGTATACTTGTCCTCTTAAATCCATACACAGATTTTTGACACACATTGGTGATGATTTAAGGTTTAATTATTTCAACAAGCATTTATG
>BJCM01210850.1:0-11832 GCA_018326385.1 Flaveria bidentis
ATTGTCTAGACTCACAACTGTTCGCATTCTCATTTCAACAATCTGAGTCTAATGAAATCTTCTTTTCTCTTATGAACAGATGGACAATCGATTTGCTAAAGAACACAATGTGTGTACGTTCTTAAACTCGAACGACCCTGCTTCAGAAGGGTGTCAAGATATCATTCGATATCTAAGAAGATCCAGGCTGTTTTATGCCTTATCAGCAGAACCCGTGATTCATCGATCGCACATCACTGATTTCTGGAACTCTACTCACATAGAAGAAGATGGCGAAGTTATCATGGCAAAAGTCAAGAACCAAAGATTGAGAATCACTGAGCAGACCATAAGGACGAATCTAGAGTTGGGAGAACATGAAGTTGGTCATCCTGATGTGTTCGAGAATGAATACATAGAGAAAGTGTTCTTACTGATGGGGTATGATGGTGATTTTGCCAAGGGGGATCAAGAAAGGAAGATTATGCAAGCCTTGTAGATTCTTATGCCATACTAATCTTAAGTGCATATCTAACAGAAAGTCTGGGCTCGACAGATTCTCAAGGCACATATCATCAGGAATCATTGGCATCTTTGAAGGAAGAATATACAACTACTCAAAGTACATCTTCAACTATCTAAGTGACCACATCAAATTTCAAAAGGATGAAAAAATGTTCATGTTTCCAAGGTTCCTACAACTAATAATCAATGTTGAATTGCCTGGATTAGAAAAGATAGAGATGTGTTGGTGCAAGCTCATTTGAGTAGGTCTGTCTTGAACAAAATCAGTGGAAGGTATGTAGGAGGAGACATGCCCATATTTGCTTATGTGGTTGATGCTACTGCAAACATTCCCCAAGAGCTTGTGTGGGAAGATCAACAGGAGGATTCTCCAACCAACTCTGTACAAGCCAAACACTCACCAAATCTATCGCCCATTCACCATCAACTTCAGTCTCCATAACCCCTTTGTCCTACAAGTCAAAACACTGAGCCTATTTCACCCATTCACTTTTTTCACTCTAATCAATCTCCCACATCAACTCAAAACACTCAGCCCATCTCTCCACTTTCTCATCAATTAATTGAGAGTGTACATACTGAACCCATTTCTGTTACTTAGTCTGTAAACTTAGTTCACTCTGGTAAGACTGAGTTGATCTCCCAAGCAAGCACCATCCCATTGTCACTCTCCAACTTTGAAGAACGAGTTGCATCCAATCAAACCGAGCCGTTAGTGCACAGCATGAATCTTGAATCACAACTTCATCATGATAAGCATGATCAATCAAAAGAAGAATGCTGGAGCTCAGCAAGTGTGGCTGCTCATACTAAAGATCTTAAAGATGAGATTGCTGACAAACAGGAAGAAAGGAGTGAAGAAGAAAAATATGAGGAAGTAACTGCTTACCATGAAAATGATCTAAGTGGAAATGACATCCCAGTAAGTAAGAGCTATCTGGTGGCTGAATACAACAAGATTGTAGTGAAGTCAAACTGCAGAAAGCAAAGAATTAAAGAACTAAAAGGGATAATATCAGAAAAGGATGATATGCTGATGCAACTAGAAGCAAGGATCAAAAGCTTAAGAGAAGATGCCCAGTGTAAAAATGAAGTGTTTGATGCCCTTCTTCAATAAGATTCTAAGCTCAAAGAATCAGTAGAGAAAGAGAAGAATGAAAATGAGAAGCTAAGGCTGAAGATTGATCAAATGAATGAGTCTCTCTATGATCAATCAGATTTGTTAAGAAGAAAAGAAGAAGAGATTGATCAGCTGAAAATGAAAATATGTGCTCTTGAATCAAACCAACAAAAGGAACATACTGAATCTTCCAAGCCACTGATTCTATACTCAAGGAAGAGGAAGTATTTAGGATCCACCAAGAATCAAGTAATCAATGTTGAAGAATCTCCTAAAAGGTCAAGGCATACATCTTCAGAGCACACTCCTTCTATGGATGTGTCAACATCAAAGCAAGCTACTATTGATGAAGCTGAGAGTGATGCTGAATGGAAAAACTAACTGAAGAGGTGCCTAAGAAAGAACAAGAAGACTTAAGGGATGATGATCTTCTGACAACAAAAGACATAGTGGAAGAAAGGCCTGAGTCAACTATGTTTATGACCCTTATAAACCATGGATTTCCATATGTCATGGTTGAAAGGATGAATATGACTAAGATGAAGAACGTACTGAAAGAGTTTGAGCTTACCAGATTTATTATTCCAAATTGTGACTATGAAGCATTCAATACTTTTCAAACTATTCAGAAAATCAAGAAAGATCTTGGCCACTATGATACTACAAAACTTAGCAAGTAAAATATGATATGTTGGCTACAGAGTCATAATTACAAGGCACATAAGCTCAAAGGAAGAAATGTTATTGAGCTGAGAAGAATGATGGAACATGTCATTTCAGTTGAGCTTGACACTAGAGTAAGGTTCAGAACTGAAGCTCGAAATCCATCCTATGAGCAACAAAGCAAAATTTCTGCTGATCCTATAACTGTTGAATTCAAAGATCAACACAAAGGCAAAGACAAGCTAATAAGATAGCCTAGGGCAGTGATTCCTGGTAAAGTGTGGCCTCCAGGCACAACTGTTAGAGAAATTACTGAACTGTTGGACCCTGAAAGGATTATACATGCCAATTCAATAGGTGAGTTGATGGTTGCTCTGCTGGATTCCCACAAGTCCAAGAAGTAATGCAGATGAAGATCCAGCAGCAGAAGAATAAGTATTGTCTTACGGCATTCGTTAATGCGGAAGGCAAAGAACAAATGCAGACTAGTAATTGTTCTTCCGTATTAACAAATACGGAAGACCAGAAGAAATGCGGACAAGATTTTGTTCATCCGCATTTGCCAATGTGGATGACCAGACAAATGCGCAGAAGTATTTGTTCATCCACATTAACCAATGCGGATGACCAACATACTAATGCGGAAGATCAACTAAAGAAATTCTGATCAAGTCAACTCATCCGCATTTGCCAATATGGATGAACAAGATGTAATGCGGCTCATGTTGGATCTTGTATGCCCAAGACACATGCAAGATTGATGTGGTTAGTACGTTATGATCCAAGTCAGGTCATACCCAATAACAAGCTAAACCAACACCAATAAATATTTATTTCTTGATGTGATCATACAAATAAATATTGATACCAATTTAGAAAATAAGTTTTCTAAAACTTTGCTTTTGTAAAAGAACAACATTATATGGATAATTTGTTCATGAGATATTATTTGTTACATTATTTAAATGACTTAAATAATAAAAAATAAAATGTGTTAATGTTATTAAATTAAAAGAGGTTTATAATTTTATAAACATGGTGGTTAAGAGTGTTCCTTTTTTTATAAAAGTTGAAATGGGGGGATCCCATTTCAAAAGGGATTCGGCCGTCCATAGTGGTTGGCTTTGCAATCAATTTAGTCTTGGTCTTTGCAAGACTTTAGACATTCTTGAACTCTTCCATTCTTTCACACTCTCTCATACCCAAAAAGCTAGTTCCTTTCCTTCTTCATAGCTGAAAAATTCGGTTCTTCAAAGCTGAAAAATCAAGTTTTTGTTGAGCATTTTCAGATTTAGCAAGAGGAAGGTCTTGTACTTTGGTGTTCTTCTACCTAACAAGATTAGGTGTTGGGTAAGGCTTGTGGATATACAAGCTTGAGGACTCCCATTTTGGAGTCTAGACATTCTAGGAGCAACATCTTTTTTCTTCTCATCCTTACTACACATCTTGTGCAAGAAAGGTTAATTCTATGACCCCCTATGGCTGTTTTATGGTTTGATAGCATAACATTTCACATATATTAATATGATACTTATTCTTGGGTTTTGTTTATGCTTCAAAAGATGAAAAATTTCAGATTGTAAAAACATGTTTAAATCTTATTTCTACTGCATTTTATAAGTTTAAAATGGTTAAACTTACTTTTATTAACATGGTACAAAACCCATCAATGGTGTCTAGAGCCAAATATGTGGAATATATGCTTCAAAAGTTCTTGAAAAATTAATTTTCATTGACTTTTTCAACCCATTAGGGGCTATTTTATTATGATTGTATGAATCCCTTATGTTTCAAGGTTTAATCTTACATGCTTTGAAAGATTAACATCAATTGTTTGATTGTGTTGTTTGGACAAAACCCTAAAGTTTTGGTTCATGTTGGCCAGAACTTTAAGGTTATAATTAGGCGTTCATTGTTGTTCTTGGATGTTGAATATGTTTCATATTATGGTTCATAACATAGCATTGGCCTTTTGTGTTTAGGATTTGGTTGATTGTGGTTTGTCATGTTGGTTTGGATTATTGTAAGGGATGTAATTTTTGTTTTTGTATTTTGGGTTGTAATTTATTTACTCATTTGTTTATGTAATAAATAGATTAGGTGAATTTCTTTTATTAGAAAAACTATATTAGGATATGATTTTGTAAAAGAAGATGCACAAGATGAAGACCCAAAGAAGGACACAAAAGACATGGACACTTAAAGCATTTGGATGTGGATTCATGTGGGAGTTCATGGACACATTTTGTTGTGTCATCTTAACCCTTAGGAAAGACCTTATGAAAACACTTGTGATGGCAAACAAGTGTGGTCAACTTAGTGGCTATGGTTATGCACTTATGTTTGTATGATTATGCTTGTTTGGATGGTTGTTGTATGATTGTTGGTTGTCATTTGGTTATGAATAACAAACTCATTAACAAACTTAACAGGCTGAAAATTGATGGTTCTTTATCATTAAGTGGTTAATAAAAGGTTATTAAGAGGATTAATGATTTTAATAAAAGGGATTTTATTAAAAGTGAACCATAGGGTACCTTTTATTTGAAAGCATGCAAATACAAGGTACATAGAGTTTTCTAACTAAGATTATGAAAACTTAAAATTTCTTTTATAAACACCGTCCTTTTGCACAACACTTGAGTCATTTGGAAACTCTAAATGGGATAAAGTTCACCTAACCATTTTGAGGGAACTTGTGATTTGAGGTGGGGATACCATATTTGTGGGATAAAGGTCACCTAACCACTTATGTTGGAAAACTCACATGTGTGTGCAAGTAGGATAACTTGATTTGCAAACCATGTTAAATGGATCACCTAAATTTGGTTTACAAAGGTTTTTATGGGGTAAACATGCCGACTATACATATGATGTTTTAAAGTCGATCCCATACCCTAGAAGTTGCAAAAGGTTGCAATTGTCAAAATGTTAACTACCTTGTTAATTTAAATAATGGGATAAAGGTCACCTAACCACTATTTAAATGTAACATTGGATTCTAGAATTTTAAATTTGTGTAAAACACTTAAAAAGGGTTTTAATTATTAATATATGAACAATATCAAAAATGCTAAAATTGAACTTTGTTATATTTTCTTGATGGCCACCAACAATAATGAAAACAATGAAATCCCGTCCACTCACTCATTATCACTAAGGACCATTCTCCAAAAGGAACGTCTAAACCATAACAAGTTTATTGATTGGTTTCGAAACTTGAGAATTGTTCTCAAGCAAGAGAAATGATCATATATTTTAGACGATCTGATTCCCAATCAACCTAATGAGGAGGATGAGGAGGCCTACAATAATTGGGTGAAATACACTGAGGACTCGGTCCAAGTGTCTTGCCTCATATGGGCAAGTATGACTCCGGATCTCCAAGAGGAGTAAGAACATCATGGAGCATACGACATGATAACCCAGTTGAAGGAAACATTCCAACAACAAGCAAGGGTAGAGCGCTTCGAAACGGTTCAAGCACTCCATGCTTGTTGTATGGATGTCATCCAATCTGTTTCATATTATGTACTTAAGATGAAAAGCCACATTGACCGCCTCGAAAGGCTAATTGTCCTATCTCGAAAGAGTTGGCTACGGATTTGATCCTCAACTCTTTGTTAAAAAGGTTTGATAACTTTGTCATGAATTATAACATGAGCCGATGGGACAAGAACATAAGTGAGCTTCACTCTATGCTCAAAACTTCCGAGGCGGCCATGGGTAAAAGGGTTTTACCCGTTCTCACCATCAATGAAGGTGGGAGCTAGAAGAGGCCTCACCTCGCACACAAGGCAAATATTGCCAAAGGGAAAGGGCACGTTAGGGGAAAGGAAAGGGAATGGTAAGAGCGCCACCACTAAAACCAGCAGAGAAGAAGCAAATGGTTGCTTCGAATGACCCATGTTTTAAGTGTGGGGAGATTGGACATTGAGCAAGAAATTTCCCAGTCCATCTAAAAGAGTTGCAAGCTAAGAGGAATGCCGGACAAATCTCAGGTACAATTTTCATGATTCATATTGATCTTAATTTAATATCCTCTAACACATGGGTATTGGATACCGGATGTGGAACTCACATTTGCAACTTATTACAAGGGTTCAAAAGAAGTAAAGACTTCAAAAAAGAGGATGTTAGCCTCTACATGGAAAATGGGGCAAAAGTTCAAGTTGAAGACCGAGGGGACTACATCTTGAAGCTTCCAAATGGTTTGGAAGAAATTTTGAATAATATTTTGTATGCTCCTATTTTGACTAGGAACATTATTTTTGTTGCCCAATTAAGACAATATGGTTATGTTTTGACATTTATTGAAAATGAAATTCATGTTTCTTTAAATGGCATATTTTATTTTAAAGCTATTCCTATTAATGGTATTTAAGAATTGTTTCATGAAAACACATTATATGATAGCTCATTGTACCAAACCACCACTAAGAAACTCAAACTGGATTTGAGTGATACCTATCTTTGGTATTGCCATCTTGGTCATATAAACAAGAAGTGCATACAAACACTTCAAAAGAACGGACTTTTAAAAGCAAATGAATATGATTCATTTGATGTATGTGAATCTTGTTTACAATGAAAAATGACTAAGGCACCGTTTAGTGGCAAATCCGAAAGGGCAAAAGATTTAATAGGCATCATACATTCGGATGTATGTGGTCCTTTTAAGCCAATTACTAGGTACCATGAAAGGTACTTCATTACCATTACCGACAACTATAGTTGATATGGTTATGTGTACTTGTTAAGACACAAAGATGAAGCTTTTGAAATGTTCAAAATCTTCCAAAATGAAATAGAAAATCAACTCAACAAGAAAATAAAAATTCTCCGCACCCAATAACAAGCTAAACCAACACCCAAGTAGAAAATCTTGTATGCCCAAGACACATACAAGATTGATGTGGTTAGTACGTTATGATCCAAGTTAGGTCATACCCAATAACAAGCTAAACCAACACTAATAAATATTTATTTTTTGATGTGATCGTACAAATAAATATTGACAACAATTTAAAAAATAGGTTTTCTAAAACATTGCTTTTCTAAAAGAACAACATTATATAGATAATTTGTTCATGAGATATTATTTGTTACATTATTTAAATGACTTAAATAATAACAAATAAAATGTGTTAATGTTATAAGATTAAAAGAGGTTTTTAATTTTATAAACATGGTGGTTAAGAGTGTTCCTTTCTATATAAAAATTGAAATAGGGGGGAACCCATTTTAAAAGGGATTCAGCCGCCCATAGTGGTTGGCTTTGCAATCAATTTATTCTTGGTCTTTGCAAGACTTTAGACATTCTTGCACTCTTCCATTCTTTCACACTCTCTCACACCCAAAAAGCTAGTTCTTTTCCTTCTTCATAGCTGAAAATTTTGGTTCTTCAAAGTTGAAAAATCAGGTTCTTGTTAGGCGTTTTCGGATTTAGCAAGAGGAGGGTCTTGTGCTTTGGTGTTCTTCTACCTAACAAGATTAGGTGTTGGGTAAGGCTTGTGGGTATACAAGCTTGAGGACTCCCATTTTGGAGTCTAGACATTCCAGGAGCAACATCTCTTTTCTTCTTATCCTTACTACACATCTTGTGCAATAAAGATTGTTTCCGTGACCCCCTATGGTTGTTTTATGGTTTTGATAGCATAACATTTCACATATATTAATATGATCCTTATTCTTGGGTTTTGTTTATGCTTCAAAAGATGAAAATTTTCAGATTGTAACAACATGTTTAAATCTTATTTCCGCTATGTTTTATATGTTTAAAATGGTTAAGCTTACTTTGATTAACATGTTACAAAACCCATCAGATCAAGACTTAGACTAGTTCTGATGTAATAGGTCAGGGGTAGTTTAGTCATTTTCTAAAAGGCATCTTGTCTGCCTATAAATAGAATAGAAAACCTCATATATGAGGTGACGACTGATAGACAATTAGAATATATTTTGCCATTTACTCTTTAGGTTTATTATTACTGTTTTATGCTCAAACCCTAGCATTAGAGGTGGCAAAATGGGTGGGTTGGATTGGGTTGGTTGTTAGGTTGGAATGGATTTGGGTTTGAATGGGTTTGGGTTAGGATAGATCATTTAGAAAAAAAGGTCAGGATCGGTTCGGATCAAAATGGATCATTTTTTTTAAAAAGCCAATACTATTTTACTAATTTTCTACAATCCAACAACACATATGCACAGATACTTATACAAGCTCAAAAAGATACATATACGACTTCATCTATAAATGGTGGTACCTTCAATAAAGCGACGATGATGGTGCGATAATGAAGCTGAGGCCCGACTGTAGGTATGGTGGTGGTGAGCGATGAAACTCAACGAAGGTGGAGACTGATGTGGAGCTCGACTGTAGGTGCAGTGATGGTGCGATGGTGGTGTATGATGAAACTTGATAGAGGTGGGAAGGTGTAGATATGGTGGACCGGTGGTAATGCGGTGGACCCGTGGTGGTGCGGTGGACCGGTGGTGGTGTGGTGGACCGATGGTGGTATGGTGGTTGTTCGATGGTGGTATGGTGGTGGTTCGGTGGTGTTCCGGTGGTGGTTCGTGATGAAACTCGACCAAGGTGACCAATTGGAGTGAAAGAAACCTTGACTTATTGTGACTTGAAACTCTAATTTTGAAAACCCATCTTGACATATGTTTATTTTTTTCCAAATAAGTTTTCAACCCATCTTGACCCCCTTGTTTTATTTATTTAATCCATTCTAACCCATCTCTATTTTTAAAACACCCATTATGACCCAAAATTACATTCATGGACTTTTTTGCCACCTCTACCTAGCATTTATCGTAATCATCATCTTAATCAATACAAACAAGCATTTATGAGTATTTCTTTTGCATTGAATGTTTATTGATTGTTTGTTTCCGCCATTCAATCTTTGACTTGATTACCATATTCGATCCTATGTGAGAATCTAAATCTCACTAACCCAGTCAATTGGTATCAGAGCTTTGGCTCTCGGTTCTCTTTCAGATCTGCCCAAGATCTGAATAGAACTTCATTGATCTGGTGATCGAGTTGCTAGAAAAGTATACCATCATCTCTACTTAGTAAACATCAGAAAATACTCTTAAAAAGGAGCTCTATCAATACATTCTCACCTTTAAGAACTATATACAAAACATTCAGATTAATACGAAAATTAGAAATATAACACAAGCTGTGACAGAAACCAAGTAACATTAACAGGTCTTATTTACTGAGCATTTGTTAAAAGATTTGGACTATAGTCGGCATGTGTATAGTCGGCATGTTTATCCCATCAACACCTCTGTAAACCATATTGTAGGTGATCCATTTAACATGGTTTACAAATCAAGTTACCATACTTGCACACACATGTGAGTTTTCCAACATAAGTGGTTAGGTGATCATTATCCCACAAATATGGTATCCCCACCTCAAGTCACAAGTTCCCTCAAAACGGTTAGGTGACCTTTATCCCATTAAGAGTTTCCAAATGACTCAAGTGTTGTGCAAAAGGACGGTGTTAAACTTGTTTATAAAAGATATTTAAGGTTTTTATGATCTTAGTTTAGAAAACTCTATGTACCTTATATTTGCATGCTTTCAAATACAAGGTACCCTATGGTTCACTTTTAATAAAACCTCTTTTATTAAAACCATTAATCCTTTTAATAACCTTTTATTAATCACTTAATGATAAGGAACCATCAAATTTTCAGCTTGTTAAGTTGTTAATGAGTTTGTAATGCATATCCAAATATTAACCAAACAATCAAACAACAATCATCCAAACAAGCATAAACATACAAACATGAGTGCATAACCATAGCCACTAAGCTGACCACACTTGTTTGCTATCACAAGTGTTGTCATAAGGTCTTTCCTAAGGGTTGAGATGACACATCAAAATGTGTCCATGAACTCCTACTTGAATCCACATCCAAATGCTTCATGTGTCCATCTCATTTGTGTCCATCTCATTTGTGTCCATCTCATTTGTGTCCTTCTTTGAGTCTTCATCTTATGCATCTTCTTTTACAAAAATCATATCCTAATAGAATTTTTCTAATAAAAGAAATGCACCTAATCTATTTATCACATACCCAAATGAATAAACAAATTACAACCCAAAATACAAAACACAAAATTACAACCCTTTTATGAATCAAAACCAACATGATAAATCACAAACAACCAAAACCAAACACATAAGGCCAAGGCTATGTTATGCACCATAATATGAAATATATTCAACATCCAAGAACAACAATGAATCCCTTATTTCAGCTCTAAAATTTCAGCCAACATGAACTCAAATTTTATGGTTTGTCCAAACAACACAATCAACCATTTGAAGTAAATCATTCAAGGTTTACACCAAAGCATACAAGATTAAACCTTGAAGCATAAGGAATTCATACATCCACAACAAAATAGCCCCTAATGGGTTGAAAAAATCCATGAAAACTAACTTTTATAGACCTTTTGAAGCACATATTCCACAAAACCAGCTCTAGATGCCATTGTTGGGTTTTGTCACATATAAAACAAGCTTGTTTAACCATTTTAAACTACAAAAACGCAGCGGAATATAGGTTTAACATATGGTTTATAATATGAAAATTTTACCATTTTAAACCACAAACAAAAACCAAAGAATAAGGATTAAAATGTATGTGAAATAATATGCTATCAAGCAAGACATAATAACCATAGGGTGTTCATAGAATCAACCTTTCTTGAATGAAATGTTGTAGATGAAAAGATGAAGGTGATGATGTTCTTGAATGTGTAGTCTTCAAAAGGAAGACCTCAAGCTTGTATACCCATAATCCTAAACAAACACCTATCTGTGTGGAGATCATACTTGCTTGCTTGGTTACCTTCTCTGTGTGAGCTCTTGGCGTTGCATTTCCGTCACTTAAACTTTTACACATATTACCATCGTCACCACGAAATACACCATTTTATATAAAGTTATTGTCATAAATAAAACCATTTTTAAGTTACAAATACCATTGAATACATTTTTGTCACTAATATAACGAACCTAATTAATGTCGTTTTCAACCAAAACAAATTTGCGAACTCGAGGGCTAAGTACGGGGACTAAACGTGACATTTTGTGAAACTAGGGCTGGGTATAAATACCCCTTTACCAGCCCTAGCCTTCATCTTCTTCATCTTCTTCATCTTCATCTTCTTCACTTTTCTTCTCCATTTTAGCACCAAAAACCGCCCCGTTTCTTGCGTTTTCACCGGCAAAACCTTGGTTACAGCTGAGACTACGTGGGTCTAGCAGGTAGACGACCTTGGTCGTCCTTTCCTTGCTCGTTTTACTTCTGCGATTTTAGGGTTCGGGTGTTCGGGTCCAACCCGGGCACATGAGGTCGTGTGGACTTGTGTGATGCGTTTTCGAGTGTGCTTCTTGTTTAGACATGTTAGGATATTGATTCTGGAAGTCCTTGGAGTGTGAAACCCATGCACGGAGCGGCCGGAGGCTGCTCTGCACACGGCAGTCACGATTCTGCTGTTCTGCGCG
>BJCM01210852.1:0-19650 GCA_018326385.1 Flaveria bidentis
TCACAACCCTAGCCGTCCAAGTTCGTCCAGTTCGTCCCTTCCAAGTTCATAGAACGTTTCTGATCATTCATAGTCTATTCTTAACGTATTCTAATCGTTAGGTTTGATTGGATTAATGTTTTCCCTGATTGGATCGCCAATCAAATAGGATTCCGCACTATTTGATCTGGTTTCACGTTGAATCAGTTTGTACTCCGTATGCTATCGGTCCTAACAAGCTCCCTCTACCGCGCAAGGAGAATAATGACGCAGTGATGCTAGAGGTGATGGATTACACCATTTTGGGAAGGATGAATGTGTACAGGGGGAAGCAGGTGAAACCCTCTGTCAGGAGATTGTTTGGGCATCTGGCCCGAGAGGATTACCTGGCGCCAGCTCGCAAGAAGTGGCGTCACGATGACAGTGATTCGGATTTTGAGCCGATTGTTCTACCCACCGACGACATCGATGACGATGACAGTGGTGATGGTGGAGATACAGGCCCCACCCAATCTAAGGCAAATGCCACTGATATACCATATCCAACATCCACCCAGGGAGGAACTGAGACTGCTGGATTCCACCAAGACTTCCGTCCTGGTGTGGATGAAGATTCGGATGAGGAGCCTCTAGTGAGGATAGTGGGCAGCAAGGTGGTTGCCACTGAGAGGGGGATTGCGGTGGTTCGTGGACGCCAGGGCGAGTCTAGGGATGCTGCTACCAATGTCATTGATCCTTCATACATCTCGGACCAGCCCATGAGCCAAGGGGGAGCATCCTCTTCCAAGGGATCAAGGAAGAAAAGGATGGCTCAGTCTCACGGCATGAAGGGGAAGAGGAGTAGGATTACATTGATCACCACCACTACCTCAGCAACCACTACCACTACCACACCTCCTACTACCACTACCATACCTCCTACCACCACCACCACAGCCAACCCTTCACCATCCACTCCTATACCACATCCCATATCCACCACTACCACTACCACACCTCCTACTACCACTATCATACCTCCTACCACCACACCACATCCAACCGTTCACCATCCACTCCTATACCACCTCCCATATTCACCACATCCAACACCACCACCACAGCCAACCCTTCACCATCCACTCCTATACCACCTCCCATATTCACCATATCTACCACTACCACCACTAGCCACCAAGCAGGTACCTCAACCCACCCTTCCTTCACCACCGGACCCACTCTACCTTTCCATCTGAGGAGAGAAATAGCTAGCCAACCTAAACCAGATGGTGCTAAAGAGCTACATAGCTAAACTAGCTGATGGAGCTTAATGCTGCTCAAGCTCAGCAGATTACACAGCTTCAGGAGCAAAATGCTCATTCGGTTAAGAGGATTGAGGAGTTGGAGGAAAAGAACAAGAAGATCATGCTCATGCTGAAATGATCAAAAGATGAGCCTCTAAAGATAAGGGAAGATGAAGGTGATGATGATGATGATGATGATGATGATGATGAGTTTGGTAAAGAAGATGAAGGTGATGATGAAGGATCGAGGGGTAAGAAGAGAGGAGATAAAGATGAAGAAGGTGACGGGGCGGCATCAGCCTCTTCTAAAGGTCAAGAAAGGCGAACTAAGAGAGCACAAGATCAGGGAGCATCCTTCTCAGTCCCTGCTGTTGAATAATTGATGGATCAGGATAAAAGTAAAGATTAGATGTTCTGTATTTAGAAAACTTATGTACTTGATTCAAATATTACATTTATGTAATTAATGTTTATCTATGTTTATCTAATGTTTAAATATCCTGATTAATTACTAATGATTGATGTGTTAAATGTTTAAATCAAGCAGATCAAACCTCTCAACAAGATCAATATTATATTGCTCCCCTTCAGCAAATCAAGTCTCAATTCACAATGATTCTTGATTTGCAAGGGATTGTCAGACGGTCGGTGAGCTACACTCCCGAAAAAGGAGAAATCATACACAACGTGATCGATGAGCAACTTGCGGAATTGTTCAGGCTGAATCCAGATGAGCTGGTCAAAGAGCTCCTACAGTTGATGTGACAAGTGATGATGAGCTTAATGATGTTGAAGAAATAGAGATTGAGGATGTAACGACTAAGCACTATCCAAAGTACACTGACCGAGAGGGAAATGTGATCCCTGATTTGGGTGACACTCTCGGCTGCTACATTTGAAAAACTGGATGAGATGGAGAAAGAAAAAGAAAAAGAAGAAAGCACAGCCCAAGCCTCAGATGCAAAAGTTAATTTAAAGAAGGCTGAATGGGCAGCTTGTTTTGCAGAGATGAAAGCCCAATGCGCGCCGCCAAAGCAGAATGCCTACACAAAGCTCTACAGAATCAAAAGACATTAGAAAGTGTCAGGAAAGATTATAGCGTGTGCAAATTTTGAAGATCTAAACGTTTATGTTGTAAAGAGAGAGAAGGGAATAGAGTACTTCAAATATCCACATGATCTGAAGACTCTTCCAGGTTTTGAGCTCAACTAACTGGCACACTTAAATATGCTATGTGCTGATCCTAGAAAGATGTTAGGTTGGTTTGAGGTTGCACTAAAGAAGGAATACCACACTAGATGGGTAAACTTCAGAACTCAACAACCGAAGAGGTACATTCGTAGTTCGGAAGTGGATCCCATATCTGGAAAGCCTAAAGTCGTGTTGAAGTGGAGTCCCCCACGCACAATGTCCAAGATTCACTAACGGGAAATGCCTCAGCACTTCATTCCACACTTCAAATGGTGGTATTATGATTGGAGAACGGGTGAAGCGGTCATAGTTCTAAGTAGAGAAGGAAAAATGGAAACTATCAGGTTATTCGACCCAATGTGGCTTACAAACTTGTCTACTGACGATGTCTACACTTTATACAAGTGGCCACTATTCTATGATGTGCAAGATAATGTACAAGCTCTCCAATTCTAGAATGCCATAAGACTTTGCTTTGCATTTGAAATACATGCTGGAGTCATAAGAGAGGAGAAGTACAAGAAATTTGAAGAGCTTATGAAGAATGTCAGGTAATAGATTAAACTAGGTCCAATGGGGAGTTTGTTGATACATATATGTACCTAGTTTATAGGCTTATTGTAAAAGTCTATCATGTCTTACACATATGTAATGAATGAGTTGAATGAAATATAATATGTGATTGATGCTTATAATGCTTAATATTTCATTGTATTATTGTGTGTTGAATTATAATGAACTTACTATATAGGTTTGAGGTTGCTGTGCATAGTTCGTAGTCAATAATGATTAAGAAATTTGTTCAAACTTAGTTGTATGAGTCTTCATGCGAATGGACCATGAAAATTGACCATACGCATGAATATCTCATGCTAACGGACTAGTCGCACGACTGAACTAAGAGATTGAATCAGTCGCACGATTGAGACACAAGATTGACTCAGTCACATGACTGAACCTTCAGTCGTGCGTATGGATCAATCGCATGACTGAACCATGCTAATGGTTCAGTCGTATGATTGGAAACCCATAACCTATAAATACCACCTAATTCATGGAAAAACGAGACACTTAGAAGAATTTCGATACATACTCATAACCTAGCCATCCAGTGCGTCCAGAAACCCTACTCCAAGTTCATAGTTCGTTCCAGATTGATTTTTAATCAATTCTTAACATTTCTTTAATCGTTAGATTGATCGGGATTGCGTTCTCACTGATTGGATTGCCAATCAAATAGGATTCCGCACTATTTGATCCAGTTTCATGCATAATCAGTTAGTACTTCGTACGTACACGGTCCTAACAATATTCACATACCACAAGAGCTTGAAGTACTTCTTCGAGCAGAAAGATTTGAACATGAGGCAGAGGCAATAGTTGGAACTCATAAAAGACTACGATTGTGAGATCCATTACTATTCAGGCAAAGCCAAGTGGTGGCGAACGCCGTTAGCTGAAAGGAGAGACCCAAGCCGATTCGGGTGAAGGCTTAAAGAAGATCATCTTAACTCTGAAAGGATGAGAGGTCTGGTTGCGAAGATGGGTGAAAACACACTCGGTGTTAGAACCCAGATTCAGACGAATGTGGATTCCTCATTTTGGGGATCTACGTCGAAAGATTATGGATGAAGCTCACAAAACTCGGTACTCCATTCATCCCGGTGCTACAAAGATGTATCAAGATATGAAGAAAGATTATTGGTGACTGGGTATGAACCGTGTCGTAATGGAGTACGTGAGTAAGTGCCTTACTTGCTTACAGGTGAAGGTGGAGCATCAGAAGCCGTATGGGAAGTTCCAACCTTTGGATATAGCGGAGTGGAGGTGGGAGCACATCACCATGGATTTTATTACGAAGCTACCGTGTACTGGGCGAGGGTATGATGCTATATGGGTAATTTTTGATCATTTGACGAAAAGTGCTCACTTCCTACTGATTCACGAGACATATTCATCCGAGAGGTTGGCGGATCTATTCATTAAAGAGATTATAACTTGTCATGGTATGCTGGTGTCTATTTTGTTTGATCGCAACACTCGGTTTACATCCAAATTTTGGAAGAAATTCCACGATGCGATGGGGACGAGGTTACATATTAGCACGGCTTATCATCCTTAGACGAATGGTCAGTCGGAAAGGACGATTCAGATGCTGGAAGATATGCTTTGGTCATGCGCCATTGATCTTGGAGGAAGTTGGGATGACCACTTACCTTTAGCTGAGTTCACATATAACAACAATTATCATGCCATCTATGGTATGCCCCCTTATGAGATGCTATATGGTAGGAGATGCAGAACGCCCGTGTGTTGGGGTGATATTGGCCATAAAGAGTTAGGGAGTATCGAGGTGGTCGAGGCTACGACTGAGAAACTGGAAAGTATCAAAGCCTTAATGAAGGCAGCTAAAGACATGCAAAAGTCATATGCTGATAAACGACGTAGGCCGATTGAGTTCCAGGTGGGTGATAGAGTTATGTTGAAAGTCTCACCTTGGAAAGGTATCATTCGTTTCAGAAAGCGGGGCAAGTTGAGCACGAGATACATAGGGTCTTTCCGAATCGTTGCTCGAGTTGGAGAGGTGGCCTATAGACTAGAATCACCAGATGAGTTGAGTGGAATTCACTCGACATTTCATGTATCTCATCTAAGAAAATTTTTGGCAGACAAGGATATGGTTGTACCACTAGAGGATATCGAGATAGATGAACGGCGCAATTATATGGAGCAACCAGTGGCGATCATTGATCGTAAAGAGAAAAGGTTAAGGAATAAAGTAGTTCCCCTTGTGCGTGTATTATGGAAGCATAGGAAGGGATCCGAGTCTACGTGGGAGACAGAGGAGGAGATGAGACTGTATTACCCATGATTGTTTGATGAATAATAGGTTTCAGGGACGAAACCTATATAAGGGGGGTGGACTTGTAACACCCGATTATTCTTTTAGAGTTATTAAAGAAAGAATAGAGTGAAGAAAAAGAAAGAAATACCATTTTACCCAAGTGGAGGGGTAAAAAGTGTCAAAAGGATAAAAAGGTTTAAAAGATGGTGATAAAGGTGGCATGGCTGCCCATCACTCTCTCTTCACACTCAACTTCGGATATTTTTAGAGAGAGAAAGAAAGGAGAGTAGAAACTCTCGGGTTTTGAAGAACAAGAGCAGGAAGTTCGAATTCAAGGTAAGAATTCATGCATTTATGATGTTCTTAACTGGTCTTAGCCTCAGTTATATGCTTATGTGTGTCTATGTGTGTTCGGGTATGTTTTTGGTGGGTTTCTAGGCGGTTGAACTCAACTTGCAAACGGGTTTTGAAGAAGTCATAACCAAAGGCAGCTAAGGTGAGTTCTAGGACCCCTATTTACTTGTTTTAAACTGCTTTGGGGCTGGAAATGCATGTATGAAACTTTTTATAAAAATGGGTTTTAACATGTATGCTTTATGTGTGTGTGTTGTGGGTGGGATTTGATTTTGGGCAATGTATGTGTATGATGGTGTTATGATTATGTTCTAAGGCTTAGGATGTATGATTTAAGGTTAGAACAGGTTATATGATGATTGGGGACTGAATTATGTCGTTTAAGTGTGAATTAGTCTGCTAATGCGCCTAAACAGAGGCCCATGTGCCCAACAGAAATAACTGCCTAAGTGTTCCTATGTGCCCAAAACCTCATGCACCCAAATAGTACCCATGTGCCTAGAAATAGGCTGAAATTTACTAAGTGTTCATGCGCCCAGGATTCCCATACGCCTAGGCACTCATGCGCCTACATAGTGCCCATGCGTCTAGAATTGCCCAGAAATGACTAAGTGTTGCCCATGCGCCCAAATAGTGCCCATGTGCATGAAAGTTGCCCATGCGCCTAAGTATTCCCCATGCGCCTGAACGGCCATGCGCCTGGATAGTGCTCATGCGCCTGCATAGTGCCCATGCGCCTCTTTGATTATTTTTCTGATTTTTAGGGAAAAAGTGTAATGTAGGCTTTGACTTGGAAGGTTCCCGGGGGCTATGTAAGTTGACTTTTTGAAGTCATATATGATGTTTTGGGTGATGTATGATATGATTTGATGATGTATGATGGATGCTTGCGCATGATAGTATGTATGATGTATGTTATGTATGTATGATGGTGCCTTGTATGGTGATATTTGTATGTTCATGTTGATGTTCCTTATTATGTATGGTTATTTTCCCGTGGCTTTATGTTGAATGTTAATGAATGAAATGAAAAGTATTATGTAACGTAAAGTGGAAGATAATAAAAAGAGGAACATAATGAAAGAATGCATGCATTAATGAACGAATGAAAGTAAGAAAGTCTTACAAGCAATATATGGAGGTTCACACCCAATGAAGGGTGTTAGCTCAACTGTGTGTGGGTTAGCTACCCCAGAAGGATGCACACTAGGGTCTAATCCTTGTGATTGACCATATGTATGGGATTCTTGCCGCTTGCCCCAGGTACTAGAGTCAGCTTTGTACACAATGTTCGTGGTCTATGAAAGACCCCAGGCCTAGTAACCAGCTTCGTGCACAATGTTCGGGGTATTGTACATGTCATCGAAAGTAATGAACGTACGAATGAAAGTAAGAAAGTTATTTATGAAAGTGAACGAATGTGAATGATAATGACGTACGATGAATGAAGGAAAGTTAACAAACGAATGATGAAGATAATAATGATATTATCTATGTGTACGTATGATGTGTGATCATGTACGAAAGTAAAGAACGATTTTAAACGAAAGTAAAGTATGTTTTATTCTAACACTAGAACTATCTCAGCAACACTGAGTTTTATGTGTTTGTAGTTGGCAGGTAAAGGTTGCTGAGGATGGCATGGGGCGGATACTTGGATCTTTTTGGATGGCATCCTCTTGTATAATGTTTTTGCATTGTAATGCGAACAAATGATATTTTGTAACGAATGATGTATTAATTTTTAAAAGCATTTCTATTGAGATGAAAAGTTATCTTTAAGTTTCCACTACAATGTTTTATTTAAGTTAATGTAAATATATGTTTTATGTGCAATGATTGGCCAGCTGTAAGTGTCTCAGGAACGGGGCCTTACACTTACTTACCTATTAATTGAGATGTATTATAATTGTAGGACCATTGAAATGATGGTCAATATACTTAGTCTCACAATAAGGAGAGTATTTAGAACACTTAACATATCAAATAGGGAATTGAGACTTTGTTTTTAATGCTATGAACACACAAGTAAACAAGAGACAGAAACTTAAGAAAACCAAGAGAGTTTGGTTTTCAAGATTGTAATATATTGCTTCCCAAGTTCTATTACAAGTGTTTACAAAATATAAGAAATAAGTTACAAGGACTTGAGATACTTTATACTACATCTTACAGCCATCCATACTTTGAAAGCCAGCTGGAAACATTTGATCTAGACAACAAAATTAAACGTAGAGTGAAAAGGCATATTGCCTTTTGACAAGTGACTTTGACATGTCATAGCTCACATCCTAATATATTACAAAAAGGATAAAATTACATAAAGTAGAAAGTTACAAACATAGTACCTTAATGTATAGTTACCAAAATCATGGACCTTTTCACCAACTTGTATAAGTTGGTGAGTCCTCAGAGTTGCAATGGAAAGTGGTCCAACTTTATGGAAAAGTACATCACATAAAACATGTATTAAAAGTCTTTAGAAGAAAGTTGTCTTCACTTCTTGGCTTTGGAAGACTTTGTCTTTGAAGCTTTGGAAGACTTCACTTTTGTCTTCAGAAGATATTGGACTTGGCTTCAGAAGATTTTATACTTAGAATATTTTCTAGTGTAGAGCATGAAACTTCCGAAGCAACTTCTATTATGTACTGAGTGCATGTATGAAGGAAGCACTTGGGTTGTTTTTGGTGCATCAACATTTCATTAAACCTTACAAAATCCCCCTAGGATGATGCTTCAAAATAATAAAGACTTTAGATATTGACAGTCCTCATCATGATAATGACCATACCCTTCTTCATCGGATGGTCAGGATTACTCAAACTTTCAAACTATCTTCTTATTTCAAAGAGATCATGAAGAGGTAGGTCAAACATGTCCTGCCATGTGTAGACATCTTGACCACCTTGATCTCTATTGACATACCATCTTTCTGGATTAGTAGTGAAGGTCTAGGACAAGATGGGTCTTCCTCATTCAATAGGAGCTACTTGGATTGGAGTTGGTTGTCCTACCTCTTGTTGCACTTCCTTAGGATGTTTTGACTCATCCTAATGTTTAGAGGTGGATGGCTTATACTTCTTCCTTAGAATTTTCTTTATAGCCATCCTTTTTCTCCTATTTGAAGTCTTTGACTAAGAGGATTGGACATCAACACCATGTTGTTCTGTTTTGTCCTTCTCAGTTAGGTCATCCTCTATCACATGATCAGAAAGAGAGGGAGTTTGACCCTGCTATGGATCTAAAGATAAGCTTGCTGAGCTCCGGTAGGAGGTCCAGGTTGTGTTGTCTCAAATTGTTCAATCTTAACCTCCACTTCTGAAGGGGCTTGATGTAGTGGGGAATGTAAGTCAACAAGCTCTCCTCTCTTGATATTCTGCTTGATAACCCTAATGTGCTCCTCCATGGTGGATAGAGACATTGGGCCAAGTCTCCTTCCAAAGAATCCATACAACTTCAAGAAACTAATCATCCTCTGTCTATCCGCACACTTCTTTTGACTCTTTTTGATGATGGCTCTTGACTTTGCTGATTCTTCCCTCATCTTTTTCTTAGCAGCTTTTTGCCCCTTTTAAACTTGTAGCTAAAACTTATTGAGAAATTCAAACTCAATGTATTCATATGACAAGGGAAGAAGTATAGTTGCCTGATAGAGATCTGTGGCACTAAGGTAGTTTATCATATTTTGTATGTCAGCCTCCTTATCTACCTGAGGTTGTTTAGTTGCCACAACCACTCTTTCAATACTATGTTGAACTGGGGAGAGGGTAGGAGCATGTTTGTACAACCTTTTCTGCCTTCTTTCTTTCTTAATCTTGAGGAGCAACTCTGCATCCTCTGTCTCCTTCCTTTTCTTAGACATTTCAATGTCTACCAATTCATTTAATTCATCTATGGGGAGAGAGATGATCTCATTGACTCATAGTTCCTGGACTACATGTATTTAATCCTAACTGCTCTTAATTTATCATTCTAAGTGTTTGGTATGGGATCAGCCCTGATTCCAGCTTCCATGAAGCCTGAAGACCTAGTGGAACTTTCTCCCATTAGCTTCATCTTCCTCTCTCTCTCCTACTCAATCTTATCAGGAGTCATTATCCTTTTCCTTTTATCACACACAGACCTCTAGGACTCAGGACGGAGAGAGATTTGACCTTCATTGCTTGAAGTAGCATCCTAGCTCTGGCCAGAGAGAGCGTTATGAGGCACCTTCACCAGCTGGTGCATCACTGAGGGAATGGGATGTTGAAGTAGTTTTTGTTGGAACATTTCTCATAGGCTCTATTACTGGGGCTTCAGTCAAGCTTTTCCCTTTAAAGCTAGAATTAGGGTCCACCTAAACATCCAGTTGACCAATGACATTACCTAATTGCATTTGTCTTCTCCTTTGGCTAAATTCTTCAACAATCTAGTCTTGAATTCTTTGATCCATCCTGTCAGCTTGCCTAGATTGGCTTGGATTGGCAAGTAGCATGTTGACCAAATCAAGACCTGCATAGTAGTTCAAGGTCTGAAAGTTAAAGACTTCTTGCTACCCTTGAACTCTTTGAAGTATGAGGGCCCTTCTATCAGCATCATACCTCCACCCTAAAATGTAGTTTGATGATCCTTGTGGTGGGGTTGACATAGCCCTTGGAATTCCCTCCTCTAATAGACTCTGAATGAGTTAGTCCATGTAAATATGAACTTGAGGAGGTTGCTAAATATGGACAACTGCAAGTGAGGATGGTGAGTCCTCAATGTCCATACTCTGTGAAAAACTCCCAGGTTCTATGATTGTTGAGACTTTCTCCCCTTTTTTGGTAGTATCACCCACTTGCATAAGGGAGCTAGGAGTTAGGTCTATTACATCCATAGGTTCTTGTATTCTTGGATGAGCTCTCCTTAAAGGTCTCTTAGCTAGTTTGTCATTAAGATAAGAGATCTCAAGTTGCTGATCATTGACCCTGTTTTGTAAGGTAGTCACCTAAGATTCCAAGTGACTAACTTTAGAGACTAAATAAAAGAATGCATTTGACAACTTTTGCACATTTAGTCTCATGTTCTCCTCATCTTCATCAGAAGAATCATAGGGGGATGAGCGAATTGGAATAAAGTCTTCTCTCTCACCACTAACATGGAGTTCTTTGTTGCTTGATTTCCCCTACTCACTGACATCTAATGGGCTAAGTTGCCATGGTTGAGGTTCTGATGATGTAATCACTTGAAGAAGTAAGAGTCTCTTCCATATGAATCTCGTGAATAGGTTCGGGTAGATCCACCTCAGTGATGGGTGAATTGTTGGAATCGGTCTGCCTAACAAACATACTATTATTGATGTGGCTAGTACGTTATGATCCAAGTCGACACATACCTAATAATAAGCTAGACAAACACCATGATATTTATTGTAAGATATGATCTAACAAATAAATATTAACCACTTATGATATTGAGAAAAAAAGTTTCAAAATATTTGCACTTGAGGGTTAAATAAATTATATGGATAACTTATTTAGAGAGATTATGAAATTATTTAAGTTGGTTAAATAATAGTTCATGTGTCTTACATCATGTTAAAATGTTACATGTTTTATTAATCATGTAACTAGTGACATGTTATGTTATATGTTCCAAAAATAAATGAATGGAAATAAAGGGCCGGAAATTTTGAGGGGGAATCCCCAGTCAAAATTAAATGAAGTATTCCATTATTAATTATCTCCTTGGAACACATCAAGACATTCAACCACTAACATCACATGCAACTCTTCCTCTCTCTATCTCTCTCGCTCTCTCTCTCTTCTCTCCATTTTCGGCCAAGAGCAAAAGGAAGAAGAATGATTTTGTTTTTGGGTGCAAGAGTGTTAAAATACTAGCATATCCTTGGTGGTTTTGTTGGTGGCTTAGGGTATACAAGCTTAAGGTTTTCTCTTTTGAAGGGTAACCTTTCATCATCATATCCTTCATAGCTTTTATCTCTTGAAAGGTGGTATTTCTCTAACACTCTTTCGTTGTGTTGTTTACAAGCATGTTAATTCGTATATGGATCGTTGGTTTGGGTTTGGCTTATGAAATAATTTATATATTCATCTAAATAACAAGATTTAAATCATTTTATTCCGCTGCGTTTTCATATAAATGGGTTTATATGACTTTGATAATCTTGTTAAAACCCAACAATGGCATCAAGAGCCGCTTATACGGATACATGATTCTATTTATAAAAAAAATCGGGTTTTATGGTGTGTCAGACCATATGGCTGAATATTTTAGCTTTGGTTACCCTTTGATTCTCCTAGATTATTTTACATGCATATGATAATCTTGAAGAATAATATCATTTGGATGATTGGTTGTTTTGTTTGGACAAAATCCCAAATATTTTGGTTTTCTTAGCCTTGGCCGAAACTTTGGGATTAAACAAGGGAAACCATTTTATCTTAGTGTTTTTGCATATATTGATGTGTATTGGATGTTCATAACCTGGCCTTGGCCTTTGTGTTTGGATGAATGTTTATGTTATGGTTCATTTGATTATCTAATTTGGTGGTAATATTCATTTATTTGGGTTTGCAATCTATTTATTTGTTCATATTGGTTTGTAATAGTAAATAGATTAGTTGTTTATCTTTTACAGAGAAAAATGTATTAGGATTTTTTTTTGTAAAAGTTGATTCAACAAAGCTAGGGTTTTGGTTTTGGGCCTTTATGGACCTCATAGTCCAAAATGGAATTCTAGCCTAAAGTCCAAAGCCCAAACTTGGAGACCCATGGAAGCTAGGAGCTGAAATTGGAGCCAAAAAGGAAGCCCAAATAAAATGGAGGAATCAAAACACAAAGTGGTCATTTGAGGCATTTGGATGTTGGATGAAGTGGGAGTTCAATGACATATGCCTTTGGTATTTTGGTTCTTTAGGAGAGACGTTTTGACACACTTGTTTCGGTCAACACGTGTGTCAAAGAATTAGATGGCTATGCTTATGAACTTGTGGTTGATTTTATGCTTGTGTGGTTGTTTTAAGTTTTATTTTATCTTATTTGGATATGGATAATTAACAACTTGATATCAACAACTTGCATAAAATTGGTTCCTTAGAATTCATTT
Source organism: Flaveria bidentis (assembly GCA_018326385.1). Lineage (NCBI taxonomy): Eukaryota > Viridiplantae > Streptophyta > Magnoliopsida > Asterales > Asteraceae > Flaveria > Flaveria bidentis. The sequence goes on from BJCM01210852.1 coordinate 12,740, forward strand.
ACTAATAAAATTGGTTTTACTAAAGGCTAATGACTTTGAAATAAAATGGGTTTTATTAAAAGGAACTTTCAAAATTGGTTTTCAAAGAAAGTACCATACATTTGAATGCATGCAAATGCAAGGTACACAATTTGTTTTCCAATCTAGAATTTTAAAAACTTAAATCCCTTTATAACAAGTTAAACACCATCCTTTTATACAACACTCAAATCACTTAGGAACTAATTGTAGGATAAAGGTCACCTAACCAGATTTAGGAAACTTGTGTTTTGTGATAGTGTTGCGATATGGGATAAAGATCACCTAACCACTTGTATGCACATACTCACACGTATGTATAAGTAGGGCAACTTGAGTTGGAAACCATGTGAATAAAGTCACCTAAGCATGGCTTACAATGGTGTTGATGGGATTAAACATGCCAACTAAACATAAAGATGTTTAATTGATCCCATAAAATAGAGGTTGCAAAGGGTTGCAATTGTCAAATGTTGACTACCTTGTTAATTTAAATAATGGGATAAAGATCACCTAACCAATATTTAAATGCAACATTGGATTCAAGATTTTAATTATTAATTTCCTATGCAATTAAACTTCATTAAATTATGTAGATGGCCGCTAACAACAACGCTATCACCACGACCATCCATCACCTATCACTAAGAACAATCCTTGAGAAGGATCATCTCAACCACAACAAATTCATGGATTGGTATCAAAACTTGAGAATTGTTCTCAAGCAAGAGAAGAAATCCTATGTGTTGGACGATCCTATTCTCGATAAACCCAACATTAATGATGAAGATGCCTATAATGATTGGATAAAGCACATTGAGGATTCAATGCAAGTTTCTTGCCTTATGCTAGAACCATGATTCCTAAAATTCAAAAGGACTTTGAAGATAATGGGGCATACAACATGATTACCCAATTGAAGGAAATGTTCCTTCAACAAGCAAGGGTAGAACGCTTCGAAACGATTTGGGCGCTTCATGCATGTCAGATGGAAGAAACCCAATCGGTGTCATCTTATGTACTCAAGATGAAAAGCCACATTGATTGTCTCGAAAGGCTTAATTGTCCCATCCCTAAAGAGTTGGCCACAAATTTGATCCTCAATGGTCTAACAAAGAAATTTGATACATTTTTCATGAACTATAACATGAACGGATGGGACAAGAGCATTGGGGAACTTCATGCACTGCTCAAAACAGCCGAAGCGGGAATGCGAAAGAGGGTTTTACTGGTTCTCACGATCAATGAGGGTGGAAATAGGAAGAGGCGTCACCTCGAACCCAAGGCAAATGTTGCCAATAGTAAGGGATATATCAAAGGGAAGGGTAAGGGAAAGGTTAAAGTAGAACTACTAAAACCCAAGTAAAAGAAGCCAAAAGTTACCAAGAATGATACATGCTTTGAATATGGTGAGATAGGAAATTGGAAGAGGAGTTATCCAACCTATCTCAAAGCGTTGAGAAACAAGAGGGATGCAGGGCAGACCTCAAGTACAACTTTCATGATCCATATTGAACTTAATGTTATTTCTTTAAACACATGGGTATTAGATACCAGATCTGGAACTCATATTTGCAATTTATTGTAGGGGTTCAAAAGAAGTAAACATTTCAAGAAAGGGGGCACTAGTCTCTTTATGGGCAATAGAGCAAAAGTTGAAGTCGAAGTCCAAGGAGACTACATTTTGAAAATTTCAAATGGTTTGGAAGTTATTTTAAAAACCATTTTGTATGCTCCTAGTTTGACTAGGAATATTATTTATGTTTCCCATTTAAGACAATATGGTTATGTTTTAAAGTTTATTGACGATGGTATTTGTGTTTTTATGGATGATATGCTTTATTTTAAGGCTAAGCCTTCTAGTGGTATTTATGAATTAGTTCATGATGACACATCCTTTGATAACTTGTTGTACCAATCAAGAACAAAGAAACTTAAAATGGGTTTAAGTATGAATTATCTTTGGCATTTTCGTCTTGGTCACATAAATAAGAATCGCATTAAAACACTTCAAAAGAGTAGTCTTTTGCAAGCAAATGAAAATGATTCATTTGATAAATGTGAATCTTGTTTACAAGGAAATATGACCAAGGAACCCTTTAGTGGCACTAATGAAAGGGCAAAAGATTTATCAGGAATCATACATTCGGATGTATGTGGTCCTTTTAAAGCAATGACAAGGAATGGTGAAAGATACTTCATTACCTTCATCGATGATTATAGTTGTTATGGTTATGTATACTTGCTAAGGAACAAAGATGAAGCTTTTGAAATGTTCAAAATCTTTAAAAATGAAGCAGAAAATCATGTCAACAAAACAATCAAAGTTCTTCATTCAGATAGAGGAGGTGAATACCTTAGTGATGTTTTTCAAGATCATCTTAGGAGTTGTGGGATAATCTCACAACTTACTCCGCCCGAAACACCATAACACATTGGTGTGTCTGAAAGGAGGAACCGAACCCTATTGGATATGGTTCGATCTATGATGGCTAGAAGCATATTGCCTCTATCATTCTAGGGTTTCGCATTACTCTTCGCGGTCCATATTCTAAATATGGCGCAACCAAGAAAGTGGATTAGACAGATTTTGAAATATGGCATGGAAGGGTTCCATCACTATCGTATTTAAAGGTATGGGTTTGTGAAGCTTATGTTAAACATAACACCCCAAACAAGTTAGAATTTCGATCCACTAAGTGTATCTTTATAAGATATTCCAAAGATTCTATGGGATATTACTTCTACAATCCAATAGAGCAAAAGGTATTTGTTGCTCGAAAAGATGAGTTCTTGGAAACTAAGTTCCTTATGGAAGGAGCAAATAGTAGAAAAGTGGAACTTGAGGAGGATCGAGAACCACGAGACTATACACATTTTGTTAATACTAGCAATCAACAATAGGTTGTTGAAAATGATCAAGTGGTTGATCAATAAACACAAATGTTCGCAGATCTGGTAGAATTAGTAATCAACCAAAAAGATATGGATTTTTTAATGGATGGATGGTATGTGGTTGACTCGGATGAACCAACCGCATACCATGATGCAATGTTAAATTCCGATTGTGACAAATGACAGCCATAAGCGTAGACATGAAGTCCATGCATGACAAACAAGTATGGGATTTAGTTGTACCACTGCTTAGCTCCAAACTAGTTGGAAGCAAGTGGGTTCTCAAGAAGAAAACTGATATGTATGGAATCTTGGATACTTAAAAAGCAAGACTTGTAGCAAAAGGGTTTACTCAAACTCAAGGGGTTGATTATGATGAAACCTTTTCGCTCGTGGCAATCCTAAAGTCAATTAGGATATTATTTGCCATAGCCGCATATTAGGACTATGAGATTTGGCAAATGCATGTCAAAACCGCTTTTCTAAATGGACATCTTGATCAAGATGTCTATATAGTTCAGCCCAAAGGTTTTGTCAATCCACAACATCCTAATAAAGTATGCAAGTTAAAGAAATCAATCTATGGATTGAAACAAGCATCTGGAAGTTGGAATCACTGCTTTGGTGAAGAAGTCAAGAAATTTGGATTCATCAAAAATGCGGATGAGGCTTGTGTCTATAAGAAAGTTGTGGGAGCACCATTATCTTCATGGTATTGTATGTTGATGACGTACTATTGTTTGGAAATGACATTCCAACCAAGGAAGGTGTAAAAACTTGGCTTGGAACTTGTTTTTTCATCAAAGATCTTGGTGAAGCCGCCTACATTTTAGGAATAATGATCTATAGGGATAGATCAAGGCGGTTAATAGGTTTAAATCAAAGTGCATACATTGACAAAATCTTGAAAAGGATCAAGATGGAAAACTCTAAGAAATGTTGGGTACCTATTCAAAGAGGAACAATATTGAGTTCATCTCAATGTCCAAGCTCAAAGGATGAGAAAGAGAAAATGAAAGGAATCCAATACACATCGGCTATAGGATCCATCATGTATGCAATGATATGCACTAGAGCGGACGTGTGTTGTGCTTTAAGCATGACGAGTAGATACCAACAAAACCCAGGTAATAGCCATTGGATGGCGCTTAAGATTATATTGAAATACCATAGGAGAACTAAGGATATGTTTCTAATATATGGATTTGGTGAGGAGGAACTCGTTGTAAAGAGTTACACAAATGCGAGTTTCCAAACTAATCAAGATGATTCTCGATTACAATCGGGGTATGTCTTTATTATGAATGGAGGAACAGTCTCATGGAAGATCTTAAAGCAAGATGTAGTAGCATTCTCCATTACAGAATCATAATACATCGTCGCATCATTGGCAGCACAAGAAGAAGCATGGTTAAAGGAATTCATTGTTGATCTAGGGGTGGACTCTTCCATTCAAGACCCTCTAGAGATCTAGGGGTGGTCTCTTCCATTCAAGACCCACAAGAAGGTGCGATTGCTCAAATCAAGGAACCTCGTGCACATCAAAAGACATGGCACATTGAGTGGAGATTCAACTACATAAGGGATGAAGTTAATAAGGGAAAGATGTGTACTCGTAAAGTTCATACCGACCAAAACATTGCAGATCCACTCACGAAGCTCCTCGAAAGGCCAAAGCATGAGACCCATACCTATGCCTTAGGACTTCGATATTCTAGTGATTGGATTTGATTTGTTTAGTATTGGAATGACGAAACAATTGTTATCTTAACTATTTCATATGATTATGGTATTTTGATTTATGTTCCATTTTAGCATGTTTAGATCCATGAATAGATTAACTATTCTAAATTTCCGTAGTCGATCATACTTGTGGGAACAAATATGAATGTAAGACTATTATGAACTTGGATTGGTGGATATTCATAAGGTATGAATATAAAGCAAAGAGTTGCTACCAAAGTTCATAGGTATTTGTGGGATACAAATATTAGACTGACCCGCTCTCAAACATTACTGCATGGAATCTTCATGATTGATCATAAGTAAATTTGAGTAAAGGCAAACATCATAGTATCCTCCGACCTAAGATACATATTAGGTCTTGATATTCACCAAATATTATACTTTGACTTAATTATTCGCTGCTCTAAAACATGATGGTACATAAGGCTAAGATCAAGTATAATACAAGGTAATTGTGAGAGACGTATGTAGTCGAAAGGGAATTTGTACCTCTTATTCGTTAAGAGGAAGATGTCTAAAGCCTGCTAAGTTAAATCAACATATAATGATCACTTTGTGTCTCTGGATTTGACATGACATATTTGACAATAGGATAAATGATAGATTCAAGTAACTTATTTCAAGTAAGGCACTTAAAGGAGATGATGTTATTGAATGACACTTCATCATACGTATTAGGGGTACTAAACCATTGTTAGGCGGTGTTTAGTACTTACATCAATCTTCTATGTATCTTGTGGAAGTGGGAGATTGTTGGAATCGGTCTACCCAAGAAACATACTATTATTGATGTGGCTAGTACGTTACGATCCAAGTCGGGTCATACCCAATAAAAAATAGACAAACACAATGATATTTATTTTAAGATATGATCTAACAAATAAATATTAACACTTATGATATTGAGAACAGGGTTTTTAAATATTTTCACTTGAGGTATAAATAAATTATATGGATAATTTATTTAGAGAGATTATGAAATTATTTATGTTGGTTAAATAATAGTGCATGTGTCTTACATCATGTTAAAATGTTACATGTTTTATTAATCATGTAACTAGTGACATGTTATGTTATATGTTCCAAAAAGAAATAAATGAAAATAAAGGGGCCGAAATTTTTGAGGGGGAATCCCCACTCAAAATTTAAATGAAGTCTTCCATTATTAAATTTCTCCTTGGAACACATCAAGACATTCAACCACTAACATCACATGCAACTATTCCTCTCTCTCTCTCTCTTCTCTCCATTTTCGGCCAAGAGAAAAAGGAATAAGAGCGATTTTGTTTTTGGGTGCAAGAGTGTTAAAATCCTTGCACATCCTTGGTGGTTTTGTTGTTGGCTTAGGGTATACAAGCTTGAGGTTTTCTCTTTTGAAGGCTAACCTCTCATCATCATCTCCTTCATAGCTTTTGTCTCTTGAAAGGATGTATTTCTCAGCACTCTTTGGTTGTGTTGTTAACAAGCATGTTAATGCGTATATAGATCCTTGGCTTGGGTTTCGTTTATGAAATAAGTTTTATATTCATCTAAATAACAAGATTTTAATCATTTTATTCTGCTACGTTTTCATATAAATGGGTTTATATGACATTTGATAATCTTGTTAAAACTCTGTGAGGATCGTGTATTGAACGAAATACTAAATGATTAACATTTATACCGAATCAAATAGTGCGGAATCCTATTTGATTGGCGATCCAATTAGTGAGAACGCACGTAGAAACAATTATGTATTGAATCTAAACGTTAAGAACGATTTGGAATCGATCTACTGTGATCTATGAACTTGGAACATGTTCTTAGAGGTCTCTGGACGGCTAGGGTATGTCTGGAGTGAAGTGTATTCAATGCTTACGTTTTTCCACGAATTAGATGGTATTTATAGGTTAGGGTTGCTCATTCGGGCGACTGAACCATTAGCATGGTTCAGTCATGCGATTGAGCCATGCGGTTGATTCATTCGCACGACCGAGTGTTCAGTCGTGCGACTTAGTCAATCTCATGTTACAATCATACAACTGATCCACTCTCCTGGTTCAGTCGTGCGACTGAGTCATTTGCATGAAGTTGTTCATGCGTATGGTCCATTAGCATGGGCCATTCGCATAATAACTTCATATTACTAAGTTTGAATGTATTCATTATCATTACATTATTTATATTAGTTCAAACAACCACAAACCTATATAATCAATTCAATAAGCGTTAAACAACTCATTAATGAAATATTAAACATTATAAACACAACC
>BJCM01210856.1:0-10632 GCA_018326385.1 Flaveria bidentis
AATCACAACTAATAATCAACATTATTAATTAGATTATTATTGTTTATCATAGATTATTATTATTAAGTCACCAACGTTCAACGACAACTAGTGTGTGCTCACGACACGTGTATGCAAGACTTAACGGAACTAACGGAGTTTGGTAACGGAAAATTACCGGATGTCACATTATCCCCATGTTGAAAGAATTTTCATCCTGAAAATTGTGTTACATGGTTGTGCTACATCCTTGGTTTACTACATTGGCATAACAAAATCGAGTGAGTTATCACATCATCCCCATGTTGAAAGAAATTTCGTCCCGAAATTTAATCAGTACCTTCCCCGGCTGTTGTCGTCGTTTCGAATAGATGAGGATACTTGAGCTTCATCTGATCCTCGCGTTCCCACGTGAATTCCGGTCCACATTTTGAGTTCCAACGAACTTTGACTATAGGTATCTTGCTTTGCTTAAGAGTCTTGACCTCACGATCCATTACTTCAACTAGCTCTTCCACAAAGCGTAATTGATCATCTACTTGTACTTCCTCGAGTGGTACAATTAGTGTCTCGTCAGATATGCACTTCTTTAGATTTGAGATGTGAAATACATTGTGAACGCCACTTAGTGACTCAGGCAAGTCCAGTCGATATGCCACCGGACCTATTCTTTCTAGAATCTCAAATGGTCCAACATATCTTGGATTTAGCTTGCCTCTCTTGCCAAACGGAATGACACCCTTCCACAGTGAAATTTTCAGCAAGACTTTGTCACCGATTTGAAACTACAAAGGTTTCTGTCGTTTGTCTGCGTAACTCTTCTGTCTGTCTCACGCTGCAACCATGCGGTTTCGTATCTGCACTATCTTCTCTATGGTCTCATGTACCAATTACGGACCAGTCAATTGACTATCACCAACTTCCGCCCAACAAACTGGTGATCTACACTTTCGCCCATATAATGCCTCAAATGGTGCTGCCTTGATGCTAGTATGATAATTATTGTTGTAAGAAAACTCAACCAACGGTAAATGATCTTTCCAATTATTCCCAAAATTGATCACACAAGCACGCAACATGTCTTCCAAAGATCGAATGGTACGTTCACTATGACCATCGGTCTGTTGATGGTAGGCAGTGCTCATGTCCAGACGCGCACCCAAAGATTTTTGAAACGATTGCCAGAAATGGGACGTAAAACGAGCATCACGATAAGATATAATCGAGATCGGCACACCATGCCTCGACACTACTTCCTTCAAGTAAATTCATGTTAACCTATCCATTTTATCAGTCTCCTTGATCGCCAAGAAGTGAGATGACTTAGTGAGTTGATCCACGATTACCCATATCATGTCACAACCACTAGGAGCCATGGGCGACTTAGTAATGAAGTCCATGGAGATTTGTTCCCACTTCCATAAGGGGATTTCAGGTTGTTGCAGTAACCTAGATGGTTTCTGATATTCCACTTTAACCTTAGAACATGTCAGGCATTTGCTCACATATGTAGCTATATCTACCTTCATGTTAGGCCACCAGTAGTGCGCCTTCAACTCATGGTACATTTTGTCACAGCCGAGATGTATGGAATACTTAGACTTGTGCGATTCACTCATAACCAAGTCTCTTAGATTCCCATATAAAGGTACCCAAAGTCTATCCATGAAATATTGTATTCCATCGGATTTGACTTCTAACTGTTTATCCATCCTGCATAAAGATTCAGATCTAACGTTCTCACCTTTCAAGGCTTCCGTCTGGGCTTCCTTAATTTGTTCAGGCAAGTGAGTGCTAATCGTCAATTTTAGGGCACACACTCGTCGGGGTTTAGAGGTTTCCTTTCTACTCAAGACATCGGCGACTACATTCGCCTTTCCCGGGTGGTATTTAATGGCATAGTCATAATCGTTTAATAATTCCACCCAGCGTCGTTGCCTCATGTTAAGCTCTTTCTGCTCAAAGATATGCTGGAGACTCTTGTGATCGGTGTAAATTATGCACTTGGTACCGTACAAATAGTGTCTCCAGATCTTCAAGGCAAAGACCACTGCTCCTAACTCCAAGTCATGAGTAGTGTAGTTCTTTTCATGCACCTTCAGTTGTCGCGAGGCATAAGCTATTACTTTGTCACGTTGCATCAAGACACAACCAAGTACCTACATAGAAGCATCACAATAAACCATAAAATCCTCACTTCCTTCAGGTAACGCTAATATCGGTGCATTACAAAGTTTCTACTTCAACAACTGAAAAGCAGCTTTCTGACTCTCACCCCATTTATAGGTTGTTCCTTTATGGGTCAAAGTTGTGAGAGGTTGAGCGATCTTTGAGAATCCCTCAATGAAACGCTGATAGTATCCTTCCAGACCAAGAAATTGCCTTATTTCACTAGGCGTATTGGGTACCGACCAATTCCTTATTGCCTCAATCTTTGCGGGATCCACATGTATTCCCTTTTCGTTAACAATGAGACCCAAAAATTGCACCTCACGAATCCAGAAGTCGCACTTAGAAAATTTGGCGTACAACTGTTCCTTTCTAAGTAGCTCCAAGATTAAACGTAGGTGTTCCTCATGTTCCTCCTTGGTACTAGAATAAATCAATATGTCATCTATAAATACGATAACAAACTGATCAAGGTAGGGTTTGCGCACACGATTCATGAGATCCATGAACACTACTGGTGCATTTGTCAACCCAAAAGACATGACCAAGAACTCGTAATGACCATAACGAGTATTAAATGCAGTTTTGGAAATGTCTTCTTCTCGGACCCTAAGTTGATGATAACCAGATCTCAAATCAATCTTCGAATAATAACTTGATCCCTAAAGCTGATCAAACAAATCGTCGATATGAAGTAACGAGTATCGGTTCTTGACTGTGACCTTGTTCAACTCTCTATAGTCGATGCACATTCGAAATGTGCCATCTTTCTTCTTAACAAAGAGAACAGGTGCTCCCCACGGTGATGAGCTTGGTCGAATAAACCCTTAATCCAACAGCTCCTAGAGTTGCGTAGATAATTCCTGCAGTTCGTTTGGTGCTAACTGGTAAGGTGCTCTCGCAATCGGAGCAGCTTTGGGAGTCAAATCGATCTGAAACTCGACTTAGCGATGAGGTGGTAGTCCAGGCGGGTCCTCTGGAAAAACCTCCGGAAAGTCACGAACCACTAGAATGTCTTCAATCTTCTTTTCCTCTTGTTGCTGGTTAGAGACGAGAGCTAATATGGCTAAGTGGCCCTTGCGTAACCACTTCTGAACCTTCATGAATGATATGATGTCTATCACAACACCGCTCTTCTCGCCCTTAACCAAAAGTGTTTCCCCATCTACCACGTGAATACGAATGACCTTCTCATTACAAATCACCTCGGCCTGCTTCTTTGATAGCCAATCCATGCCTACGACCACATCAAAACTTCCAAGAGTAACGTGCATAAGGTCAATGTAAAAGGTATGACAAGCGAGTTCTATCTTGCAATTCTTAAGGATATACGTAACAAAGATTTGCTTACCTTCAGCCAACTCTACAACATACTTAGTGTAGGCTCATGTGACCTAGTAGCGAGTTCTATCTTGCAATTCTATCTTGCAATGCTAGGACAAAGTGTAGCTAGCTCATATGACCTAGTAGTGTAGCCCTCGATGTTGGATCCATCCATCTTCAATTACCAGAACTCAGCTTCCAGCTTTTGAACTTCATCATGGGGGGCGGTATTCCTCGGTCATCATTATCTTGAATTCCTCTCACGGTAGTGTATTTGCCATTGCCTGGCCAAGCATCTACACTTGTGCATTCCACCACGTGAGTGCTGCACCATCCAGTGTTCCTGTAGCGTACTTCACCTGATCCGGCACTGGGCAGTTACGTTTGGTGAAGACTGACTCAGTCTTCTCAAACCATCTTACAAGCCCTACAGCTCCCTCGGCTCCGCTTTAGGTATGCGGCTTACAGTCCATGAACGCTTTGTACATGCATCCAGGCGGTCCTATATTTACATGTCAGGGTAAAGGAATCAAACCGAAAGAATTAATCACCTATCAGAATATTCATGTCAATGATGACTAGTGTCGCCGTTTACCTCCAAACTCTACAAGCTGTGTGTTCAATGCCGTTTGCACGTGTTGGTTTATTAACGCAGCTAGTTCAGCTGGGGTCATGTTCACGTTGCCGTCCATTTATTACTTTACATCCAAATACCATAATGAGTAACATCTAACATATTAATCCCATTGAAGTATAGTAAATAATAAGAAATAATGTACAGTCACAACCACAACATTTATAACCAAAATGGTAATGTATCATAAATAATTTGTAAGTAACTCACAAAATATCCAATCAATGTCAAAATTCAAGTTTTCGGTTGTGTGGGAAACAACCCTTCCCACATAGGTTTAAGAAAAACGCTATGCAGTCAAAGTTATAAGAATAAAGAAATCAATCGAACAAAGCTGATCCATCACTGTCTCCACCGTCCGGGGCTTCTTCTTCTGGTTCTTCCTCAAGGTCTTCATCGGGGTCTTCGACAAGTGCAGGGTTGTCCTTGATTTGCAGTGTTGCAAGCCGTGCTTCCAATCCAGTTAGTCTGCTCTCGACGCCCACATTATGGAGATTCTGCTCGCCCGTACGCTCAATAAGATCCACCACTTTGCCAGCCATCTTGAAATTAATAGACATCCACAACCTCTCCTCAATTATGGCCATCTTTAGCCCTAATCGACGTATATCATCCTTTAGTGTGGAGTTCTTGTCAGTGAGCACTCCAACTCGTTGACGCTCAGTCTCAAGTGTCGCGGTCAATGCCGCCACGACCTGCTCAAGGGGTACATCTAAAGATGGGAGAGTGGGTGCTGCAGAAGTAGTTGCTAACCTAGTCCTAGGTCTAACAGTGGCCGGCTTCGGAAGACGCTTTGTACGAATCATGCAATCTATACAAGCCGGGTAATAACTCCAATCTCGTGGTGGGTCGCGCTCAGGTGGCACAAATGGTTTATCCTAGTCTATCTCACCATGGGGTAAGGATGTCGTGGCTAGTCATACACTCGGTGAGGTACAGGTGGAGGGGATTCAGAACGAGCACTCCTTTTCCCCAAAACCAGGGATGATGATGCCATGCTGCAGTGCATGTGATGTATATGCCAATGAGTATATAGTAAAAGGATAAGAAACGAGTAACTAACTAACTGTGTGCGGTTATAGACTAGGGTGTATGCAACCTAGTTCCCTATAACCAATGGCTTTGATACTAATATATCACACCCTCAAAATCCACATGCGGAGTTTTACCGCGAAGCATGTGAACAAAACAGGATCACAATCATTAGTTACTCAGAACGACACTATATGCCACATATAAAACAAACCAACCAAAGTTTAAACGTTTAAAACCATGCGGAAGCAAGACAAACCCAAAGTAATTAAATGCATAATATGGCAAAACACGCACCATCCCAATGTTCAAATCCCATAAATAAAAGGCAAACAAATATGTCTATGAAATAAAGCCTTAGGATGCATGCTGGACCCGTGTTGTACTCCTAATGGCAAGCTGAGTTAACGACCTGAGAATAGCATACTAAAAATGTCAACACAATGGTTGGTGAGTTCAAGAGTTTGCGTTTATCATAAATATTAGTAGTTGTATAACATAAGAAGTGTATTGAAATAAATAGCTAGTCTATATTCACAAGTAATAAGCATAGTGATTTCACGATCGAAGCTGACTGTGTTGCGTTTGTTGCCTCCCATCACGACTTACTAGGTCGTGACGATGTTTGTGTTTAGGACAATATTGCACCCGTTTGACCTCGAGTCGCACAGGTGGGGCTCGTCACACCCAGTAGTACTACCCAAGGTTTCCCGCTAGTTACCATTATTGATGATCCAAAAGTGTGAGGACTTTCCAGGTATTAAGCACTATGTAAAAACATACACAACTTATAATAATAAAATAGCGTTTGAGTACAAGTATTCTACCTCTCCTAGAAGAAGGTTTATAAAAAATAGAGGGGCAAGAACTCACCTGGTGTATGATGATAATGAACAAAGAGACTCGTGATAGGTGTAAAGACAACCCTTCAAAGCTTACCTAGATCACACAAGCACATAAGTACGTGTACACAACTTAACAACCCTAGGTTAACCTAGTACCTGTTGGTGACATATTAGATGGAATATTGTTTAATCATGCAAATCAACTTATCATACATGAATATCATGTAAGTTATCCACGTGCATCACATCATTCAACCCAAGTTCTACTTAGGTCATCATACCATATTAGATCATCATACACTCATGCAAATATAAAATAATCATCATGCTCAAATATTATAATTACATCACATCAAACAATTCATACGTGAAGTCTAATCATGAACTACATGCCATGTGAAGTCACCCACGATCTCACATCCTAAACCCTGCCAATCCTACTAAGTAGGGGCATCGGATTTGCATGTGTGTATGACAATCATAACCACATTACTAGCATATACAGTTACAACCAAATTTCAAAACCAATCATGATCTCCTAATCACTACCCATAATTCATCATCATGTATGATCATCAACATCTATACTTCATACATAATCAACCAAACATCCACACAACTCAATTACACATTCTAACACAACAAACATCATCCATAATCATTCTTACATGATCTTAACATCATAAGCATGTCCAAATCATCACATCCAAAGTTCTATAAAAATAAAGTTTCCCTTTCAAGAAAGTAATACCAACAAGTGCTCTAGCATCCAGTTCAACCATAATTTCAACAATTATATACCTATCTAGTTCATAGCATTCATTCTAACATGCTAATCACCTCCAAAACATCCAAATTCTCAACGTCATACACAAAAGTTTCTACTTTTAGTAAGTCATGATCAATATCAAAATTTCATGGATTTTCTTGTACAATTTAATTACACTAACATCTAAGCATCAAATCTAACATCTTAGCTGTAAGGCCTCATTCCCAGGACGCTTACAGCCGGCCAATCATTGCTCACAAAACATGCAATTATATTTAACGTTCATAAAAACATCACAACAGAACATTAAAATAACTTTTCATTTCAAAATAACTGCTTTTGCAAGTTAATACAATCATTCATTACATATTTTCATTTGTTTGCATTACAATGCAAAAACAGTAACAAAAGAATGCCATCCAAATTGCCAAGTAGCTTCCCCGCGCCATCCTTAGCAATGCTCACCTACCAACTGGAAAAATGCATAAAAATTCAGCGTTGCTTAGTGAGTTCTAGTTTTAAAATAAAACATACCTTACTTTCGTTAAAACCGTTCTTTATTTTCTTTCAAATCATACTATACTGTCGTACATGATCACACTTTGTACGTACACATAGATAATATCATTATTATCTTTTTACTGTTCATCCCTTTCTTTCATTATCTCTTTATCTCTTCCGGATCAGTGTCATTAGCTATACCCCAAACGTATGCACAAAGTGGGTACTGGGCCGAAGGTTATAAATGACTTCCATAACGCAAATAGCCTGACACCAGCACCGGGGCAAGTGACAAAGATCCCAACTGTATACTACACCCCAAACATATGCACAAAGCGGGTACTGGGCCGAAGATCATAAATGACTTCTATAACACACATAGCCTGGCACCAACATCGAGGTGAGTAATCAATATAAACCATGTACTATATAACTGGTCAGTCATAAAGACTGGACCCCTACGTGTATCCTTAAGGGTTAGCTAAACCACACACAGTTGAGGTTACAACATTTTAGGGTCGTGCACCTCCGTACATTTTGCTTGCAAGCCTTTCTATACTTTCTCTTTCATTAATGCATGCATTCTATCATTTTGTTCCTTTTTCATTATCTTTCACTTTACGTTACATAATACTTTATCATTTCATTCACAACTATAACATGTAAAGTGACAGGAAAGATAAACATACATAATAGAAACATTAAAATACACAGTCAACATCATCATATAGGGCATCATGCAAACATAATAAACATCATACGTACCATCATGCATAAGCATCAATCATGCATCATAACATGCTCACCATAACATCTATGACCTCAAAAGTCAGCTTACATGAACCCCCGGGAACATCCCAAGTCAAATCCTAAATTTCACTTTATCCCCAAAAAGTCAAACTATTCTAAGTGTCATCCGTATTTGCCTTAGTTCATCCGCATTTGTCTTTTATTCATCCGCATTTCTTTTACTTCATCCGCATTTCTTTTACTTCATCCGCATTTCCCACTACACATCCCCACTTCTCTTACTTAGTGGTAAATGTTCATCCGCATTGACTTTCCATTACTCATCCGCATTTCCCATACTTAGTCAATGTTCATCCGCATTAACTCTTCATCTGCATTGACTTTCCATTGCTCATCCACATTTCCCATACTTAGTCAATGTTCATCCGTATTAACTGTTCATCCGAATTGACTTTCCATTGCTCATCCGCATTTCCCATACTTAGTCAATGTTCATCCGCATTAACTGTTGATCCGCAGTGACTTTCCATTGCTCATCCACATTACTTCTTCATACTTAGGCAGATTCTAAAACTTAAACATATGAGCCCTAAACATTAGATCTTAGTTCCCAAGCACCATCTATCATGTTCTAAGCTTAAAGCTTACATTCTAAGCCTTAGAAACACAGTCATAACATCCACAAGCATGAACATAGCCCAACCTCACATCATAACATCGTCATACACACATTCATACATACGAGTAAAAACCCAGTTTAATGAAAACATATGTTCATGCATTTCCAGCCCCAAAATCAGTTAAAAACCAGTAAAAGAAGGGTTCTAGAACTTACCTTTGCAGTTCTTGAGTATGGCTTCTTCCAAACTCATTTGCAATTGAGTTCAACCACCTAGAAACCCACTTGAATTCGAGTCTTTCTTCTTGTTTCTCTTTAGACCCTAGAGCTTTCTGTTGCTCTTGCTACTTTCTCTCTCTAAAAATCGAAGATTTGTGTGTAGAGAGAGTGATGGGCGGCCATGCCACCTTTATCACCAACTTTTTAAAGATTTTGTCCTTTTGACACTTTTAACCCCTAGACTTGGGTTGTATTTTCATTTCCTTCTTTTTCTTCACTTTATTCTTCTTTATTCGTCTTTAAAAATAACCGGGTGTTACAAGTCCACCCCCTTATTTAAGTTTCGTCCCCGAAACCTGTTATTCCTCGAACAAACGTGGGTAATGCCGTTTCATCTCTTCTTCAGTCTCCCACATAGACTCGGATCCCTTCCAGTGCTTCCACTGTACACGCACAAGAGGAACCACTTTATTCCTCAGCCTCTTCTCCTTTCGATCAATGATCGCCACTGGTTGCTCCACATAAGTGAGCCGTTCATCCACTTCGATATTCTCCAGTGGTACAACCATATCCTTGTCTGCTAAACATTTCCTCAGATGGGATACATGGAATGTCGGGTGAGTTCCACTTAACTCATCTGGTAACTCCAACATATAGGCTACCTCTCCTACTCTAGAAATGATTCGGAAAGGTCCTATGTATCTTGGACTCAACTTGCCTCGCTTTTTGAACCAAATGGTACCTTTCCAAGGTGAGACTTTCAACATAACCCTGTCACCCACCTGGAACTCAATCGGTTTACGTCGTTTATCAGCATACGACTTCTGTCTATCCTTGGCTGCCTTCATGAAGGCCTTGATCTTTTCAAGCTTCTCAGTCGTAGCCTCGATCACCTCGACGATTCCTAACTCTTTCTGACCAATATCACCCCAACAGACGGGTGTTGTGCATCTCCTACCGTATAGCATCTCATAAGGAGGCATACCAATGCTGGCATGATAACTGTTGTTATATGAGAACTCAGCTAACGGTAAGTGGTCATCCCAACTTGCTCCAAAATCGATAACACATGCCTGAAGCATATCCTCCAATGTCTGAATGGTCCTTTCTGACTGACCATCCGTTTGGAGATGATAAGCCATGCTAATATGTAAACTCGTCCCCATCGCGTCGTGGAATTTCTTCCAAAATTTAGATGTAAACCGGGTGTCACGATCAGACACAATAGACACCAGCACACCATGACGAGTTACAATTTCCTTGATGAATAGATCCCTCTCAGATGAATATGTCTCGCGGATAGGTAGGAAGTGAGCACTCTTCGTCAAACGGTCACTATCACCCATATGGCATCATACCCTTTCCGGGTATACGACAACTTTGTAATGAAATCCATGGTGATGTGCTCCCACTTCCATTCCGATATATCCAAAATTTGGATCTTCCCATAGGGCTTTTGATGCTCGGCCTTCACTTGAAGACAAGTAAGGCATTTACTCACATACTCCACCACATCACGCTTCATACCCAACCACCAATAATCTTTCTTCATGTCTTGGTACATCTTTGTAGCACCAGGATGAATAGAGTATCGAGTCTTACGTGCTTCATCCATAATCTTCATGCGTAGACCCCCAAAACGAGGAATCCACATCCGTCCGAATCGGGTTCTAACACCGAGTGTGTTTTCACCCAATTCCGCAATCAGACCTC
Source organism: Flaveria bidentis (assembly GCA_018326385.1). Lineage (NCBI taxonomy): Eukaryota > Viridiplantae > Streptophyta > Magnoliopsida > Asterales > Asteraceae > Flaveria > Flaveria bidentis. The sequence goes on from BJCM01210856.1 coordinate 10,554, forward strand.
TCATTCTTTCAGAGTTAAGATGATCTTCTTTCAATGCCTTATCTTGAAACTCTTTGACTTACTTCATCACATCAGAGGT
>BJCM01210868.1:0-10269 GCA_018326385.1 Flaveria bidentis
TGTGTTTTGATGTGTCTTTTCTCATCGACAAATCATGGTGCAGCAGGTAAATAATGTTGAAGCTTGATTGTTTTGTTTGGGTTCTATTGTTTTTTTATTATGTAGTATTTTTATGGCAAAGTTAAAGTGACACAATTTGTTTATGATTTTGTACTAGAATTAACTATTGAAATGTAATTGTTTTTTTTATAGTTTTTCTAATTTTATTGCATTTCTATTGCTTTAGGTAAATTTATTTAAACCAATTCACAAGTGTATTTTAATGTAATCTACTGAATTTTTTTAGTTTTTTTGTTTTGGTGTTGCAACATGTTACACAAATAAAAATATCAACAATGTTGAGTATAATATACTATCATCTCAGATATATTTTTTAATTTAATGTAATTGTTTTTTATAATTTTTTAATTAGACTATAGTCACATTATTATAGGTATTTATTTAGGCTATTGCACTATCGTAATCTAATGTAATATAGTAGAATTTCATAGTTTTTCATTTTGGTGTTAAATTACTTAGGTAAATTTATTTAGGATGTAATTAAATTACTTAGGTAAATTTATTTAGGCTGATGCACTACTGTAATTTAATCAAATCTATTATAAAATTTTAGTTTTTAATTTGGGTGTTGTAGCATGTTGCATAAATGAAAATATAACCATAGTAGAGCATAAAATACCATCATTATAAACGTACTATTTTATTAAATGTAATTTTTTATAGTTTTTTTTAATTCAATCTTAGTTACATTATTGTATGTTAATTGTTTTTGGGCAATGCACTAGTGTAATATAATGTAATCTACTAAAAAATTATAGTTTTTATTTTGGTATTGCACCTGAGCATAGTATACCATTATTAGAGATGTATTATTTAATTTAATATATTTTTTTCATAGTTTTTTTAATTCGATCATAGTTACATTATTGTATGTTAATTTATTTTGTCCAATGCACTAGTGTAATATAATGTAAGCTACTAAAATTCATAGTTTCTATTTTGTTATTGCATCTGAGTATAGTATACTATCATTTATGCAACATGCTACAACACCCAAATTAAAAACTAAAAATTTTAGTAGATTAGATTAAGTTATAGTTTTGCATCAGCCTAAATAATTTTACCTGAGTAATTTAGTTACAGCCTAAATAAATTTATCTAAATAATTTAACACCAAAATAAAAAACTATAAAATTCTACTAGATTACACTAGATTACAGCAGTGCAATAACCTACTGTAATTTTTCATAGCCTACTAAAATTCTATAGATGCATTATTTAATTTAATGTAATTTTTTCATAGTTTTTTAATTCGACCGTAATTACATTGTTGTATGTTGATTTATTCGGCCAATACACTAGTGTAATATAATGTAATCTACTAAAAATTCATAGTTTTTTGGGTATTGCACTTGAGCATAGTATACCATCATTATAGATGTATTATTTAATTTAACGTAATCTTTTTATAGTTTTTAAATTCGATCGTAGTTAAAAATTTGTATGTTGATTTATTTCGGCCAATGCACTAGTGTAATATAATGTAATCTACTAAATTTTCATAGTTTTTATTTTGGTATTGCACCTGAACATATTATATCATCATTATAAATGTATTATTTAATTTAATTTAATTTTTCATAGTTTTTCAATTCGACCTTAGTTATATTGTTGTATGTTAATTTATTTTGGCAAATGCATCAATGTAATATAATGTAATTTATTTAAAATTCATGGTTTTTATTTTGGTATTGCACCATCAATATAGATGTATTTTGATTCTATTCATTAAATTTTATCGTGTCATCTTTTGCTTATTTTTTTATATTTACTTGACAGATTATATTTGATTAACAACTAATCACAACTCTATAGAGTTAAAGAGATGAAGATTAACTTGCAACCATAGATATGTGATTAGAGAAACGAGCGACGATGAAATACAAAAAGAAATTTGGCCTGACGTTGAAAACTTGTATCTTTCTATAGAAAATGCTTACGTAAAATTTCTGTCAAATACATGATGTATTTTGGTTGTATTATTATGCAATATTTATTAATAGTTGTAATGTAATGTAATTACATTATTAGTGTGATGTAATATTATGTAATAATTAATTGATGTTATTTAATATAATGTATGTAATATATGATAAAGTAAAAGTAATATGATGTGATATGTATCCTTGAAAGAAAATGTGATTTGATGGATATTAGGTATGTCATAGCAAGTAGGCTATTAGGGCTTTAAGACACATTAATGATGTTGTGAAATTACCTTGATACCCTTCCAATATTTTTATTAACTATAGATACATTAAAATATTCCCTTTTAATCATGTCAATTAGATCAAAAAATCTGATTCAAATCTAAGGTTCAGATCTAGTTAATGGGTTCTCATAAATAGGATGGGTTCTCATTTGAACCACATCCTATATATATATAAATAAAAAATAACATAAAAATAAAAAATAAAAACACAAAAATGTTCCCCAACTTTCCCTCTTTCATAAAAAAATTATAAAAAATAAAAAAAATTCCCGTTTTTTTAACGAAATTCGTTTTACACATGTGTAATATCGGATTTACACATGTGTGAATCCCGTACTACACATGTGTATAATTAGATTTACACATATGTAAACAATAGATGTACGATATTTTTTAGAAAAGTATATCAATATGGTAGGCGTTGGAAAGATAAAAAATACTGAATTTTATGGTGATTTTTTTTTGAAAAAATGACGTCGTGAAAAAAAGTTACGAACGTTAAAAAAAAAAGGGAAATGACATGTTTGCATGTGATAAAAAATAAGTGACTGAGATTGGTTCCTAGAGTTCTCATAAAAAAGGTGTTTCTCATTTGAACCATCCTATATATATATATATATATATATATATATATATATTTTGATGGAGAATGAGTTATTTATGTGTAATTCTTCAAAAGAAAAAAAATTAGTAATTCGTTTGTCATATTTTAAATTTTAATGAAGTTTCAAGGCACTATAAAGCTAGGGGTGCGTCGTTGGACATTTGGTTTATGACATGTTAATAAGTATAGCTAATTGTTTTTAGGATATAAGGTTGGACCTAATTTTAGGGGTTTTATCATGTTTGTGGGTTTTCTTTGAAATAATACGAAACATGATAATGTGTTTGATGATTAAATTGTTATTAGGGGATGTGTCAGACAATCGTCTTTAGCGATTCGTATAAATAAAGCTAGGGATGTACTTAATGCCCTAGACATTAGGGGTGATGTGGCACGTGTGGTCGTCAATGCGTTAACGAGGAAAGAAGAGATTAAAGTTGTTGGCGAACGATTAAATAACAGTTCAAATTTAAAAAATAATAATAATTTTCTTTTGAAAAATAAACGGTATTATAAATATACCCCAACTATTCTTCTTCTTTTTTTCATACCAAGTTTTTATTCTCATTTTACTTTCACACCAACAATGGCGTCGTCGTTATTATCGGATGTCAACGCGAAATACACAGTTTTTCTACGAACGTAAACAAGCGTCTCTAGGAATTGAAAAGGGGTAACCAACATATCCAACCAATGTATTAGGCATTGTTTTCAAATTCATCGACCACTGTTCATGAGAATTCATGAAGATGTGGAGAGAGTTAACCCGGGGTATAGCAAGGGTATGAGGGCATGATGCTAGAGGGCGAATTGGCTTTGGCGAATTGGCTTTAGCGCTTTAAAAGGTGCATGATGGATACTAAGGGAATGCGATACGAAACCACACCGAATGCTTTTGATGAGTACTTCAAGATGTCCGAGTGTACTATGAGGGCATGTATGTACAAATTTAACACAACCATAATTACTTTGTATGGCAATATGGTAGAAGATATGTATGAAGTCTAACCCTGAGTGACATTCAAGTGTCACAAATGGCACATGAAACTAGACATGACATCCGTAGGATGCTTGGTAGTATAAATTGCACGCAATGGGAGTGACATGACCGCCCTAATGCATGGTGAGATCAATATAAGTACAATGATCATCCTCATCCTTTCATAATGCTCAAAGTTATGTCATCTATTGACTTATGAATTTGACATGCGTTCTTTGGTTTGTACAATGATATGTATTCCTAACATACCACAATAATCAAAACATCTAACGCTCCAATAGTTGAGAAATGTCATATCCACATTCTCACAAAAGTCAGCATAAAAAAAAGATATCAAACGAGCGTTTGATATTTTAAAGCAACACTAGCATATCACTAAACATACGACACGAGCTTGATCACCAGCCATAATCAATTGAGTAATGTATGTGTACCTAATTTTTGCATAGTATGATTTTAGAAGAAAATGAAACGATTTGTCAATACAATGAAGATGAAATGTGTGTGCCGGTTAAAGAGGCAGATGAAGAACAACGAGAATCCAGCGTGACATACAAAACCAAGAAGTGTATCATCAGCTTTGGCCGGACTTGGTCAATCAAATTATGACAACATTAGCGAGATTAGTTTGTTTTCTTCCTTTTTTTACATAAATGAAAAGTTCTAGATTGTTTTTATCAAGTTGAACATTAGAAATTCAGCATAGAACTTTTTCACTAAGATAGCTCTTAGCAAACATTGATCATATTTTGTTAGTGTAAGCAATTTTATTCAGTTTACACTTAATGTTCTAGAAGATGAGGACTTAAACCATAATTTTAAGCCAAGGAGAAACATACTTTCAACAAAAGAGAAGTCCGAGTAAGGAACAAGACCAATGTAACTAATGATGTGGACCAATAACCATAAAATGGTCGCTATGTAACGTCCGTGAGTGGAAATATGACATTCATTTCATAAAGACTTCAATGTTTGATTTCATCAAAGAGATGATGAATATAAAAACCAAAAAGAAAGATTTGTATATAAAAGAAAATATTACAAAGATAGACAAAAAGGGAACATTTGTTTTCCTAGTCCCACAAACGCTAAATATTGAAATAAAAGGCCTTTAAAAATTGATTAAAAGAACAACAAAACTTGCAAAGTTGTTAATGTTTTTGGGAGAGGATTTCATCGGAGATGGTATTGGTGGTAAAGGTGGAGATTAAGGAGATCAATCGATCTCTAATTTATAATTTTAAATTTTAGATCTTACATAAAAAAATTGAGTGAGAATTGAATTGACATACCTTTGTTGTTCCATAATAATATAGTAATATATACATAAGTTATTGTCTAATATTAAAACACATGTACTCCTTACATCAAGGCTGAGAGGTATACATTAACGTCCTGAGCTTTAGTATTGAGCTAGTGTGAGTTAATGCGGCAAACATCGCCGACCCCCTCATGGCCTCATGGGTTAAGGGGCGGTAAAGGTGTAGCTTGTTAACAAGTTGAAAAACTTCCTCTACACACAATGTTCAATATTTATTTTCAAAGTTACATTTAGGGGGTTAAAGGTTTGGCTTCTAAACGGGTTGAAAAGAAAACCTTTCCACACATTGATTTAATATTTATATTTAAATTAAATTTAGCGGTGTTAAAGAGGATGAAACCATGTTTTTGTAGGTGAGGTGGAGTGAAAAATGATGAAATGAATGATGTGATGCCTACGTAAAAGTAATGAGTTTGTGTGTATGTTGTATACCTAATAGTGACAATCTGGCTTTAAAATAGTTTTACAAAACTAATTAAAAATCACTAAATGTATAGGTTTGTATTTTGAATTTGAATTTCATTGGAAGGGATTAGAGTTTTAGGAGCTTCCAAATTTGTATTTAGAGTAAGTTATCATTTGCATCCCTGACGTTTGTTTATTTTAACCACTTGCATCCCTACGGTTTCAAATTTGTCATCTGGCCCCTGACGTTTCATGTTATCTTCATTTGAGTCTATACGTTTCATTTTTATCTCCATTTGAGTTCAAATGAGTAATATTGTTAATGTTTCTGTTAAAATTATTATTAAAATAACGAAACTACCCTTAGAATAAAAACACACATCTACCCCTTCCCCTCCCCCTACCTCCACTTCCACATCTACCCCTTCAACACCACCACCGTCGCTGGCCTCAATCTCCACCTCCCTCCAGTCCGCCCTCGACTGTCCCCTCAACTACGCCCGCTCCTACCTCGCCGGAATCCTCCCCGCCACCGTCGTCTACCTCGACTCCGATCTCGTCCTCGTCGACGACATCGCCGCCACCCCCATCCCCCCTCTGCCGTCCTCGCCGCGCCGGAGTACTGCAACGCCAACTTCACCACCTACTTCACACCCACTTTCTAGTCAAACCCATCTCTCTCCTCCACCTTTGTTAATCGAAAACCCTGTTACTTCAACACCGGCGTGATGGTGATCAACCTCCAGCGGTGGCGCTCCGACGACTATATGAAAAAAATAGAGAAGTGGATGGAGTTGCTGAAACGTATGAGGATATATGAGTTGGGGTCTTTGCCGCCATTTCTGTTGGTGTTCGCCGGAAAGATAGCGTCGGTGGAGCACCGGTGGAACCAGCATGGGCTTGGTGGTGATAATTTCAGGGGGCTTTGTAGGGATCTGCACCTGGGTCCGGTGAGTCTGTTGCATTGGAGTGTGAAGGGGAAGGCGTGGGTGAGGCTTGATGCGGAGAGACGTGTCCTTTTGATGCTCTTTGGGCGCCATATGATCTGCTGAAACCTTCGTTTTCGTTTGATTTTTGAAGAAGATCGATGATGAGTGTTGTGTTTGCAGAGTGATGATGATCATGAGGAATAATGGTGTTTGCATATCTGTAGGGGGAGGTTGTGGTGGAGTGGGTTTGTGATCATGAAGAATAATGGTGTTTGCAGATCTGTAGGGGCATTTTAGTATTTTTATAAAAGAATTAACAGAAAAACTAACGGTGTTAGGCTTTTGGATCCCTATGGATGCAAATGGATATAAAAATAAAATGTTAGGGGCCGGATGACAATTTTGAAACCGTATGTATGCAAGTGGTTAAAATAAACAAACGTTAGGAATGCAAATGGTAATTTAATCTTGTATTTACGTGGTTTAATAAAAATGCGAATGCCCGTTATGGGTGACCTGTTCATTGTGGTTTGTTTAGAGTGGTTTGGCAGTTTGACCAACTCTCTCATCTCTTTTTTTAGGACGCTACAAAATGGTTTAGTTTAGCTAATCTCACAAACACATGTATAATATATATATAATATATAATTATATAATATATAATATATAATTCTAAAAGTATCAAAATTTAATTTCCTAAAATATGAAAAAAAAAATCACATCATCGATTTTTTAATAAATATATTAGAAATCAGTATAAGTTGTCAGTTTCGAATCATATTTTCACTTATTATCTGTTTTATATACAAAGATTACGTAATAGTAAACGTTTAATTTCCTTCTTCTATTAGAGAAGTGAGGTTCAGATCATGTTTCCACTTTTTTTTTTTAATTTCTATCATAAGCTCTTTAAGAGCACATATCTAGTCTAAACTATGATACGTCGGATCTAATGAGTTGGTAGGTATTTTCATGGTTCGATTATGTTTCAGGTAATGGGGTTACATGATAAGCTTACATGGTTAATCTCTATCTTTATATATAATAAATGAAAAGAGGTTTAACCACATGTCATGATTTTAAGCAATGTATCGCCACATGATACATTCTTAGCAAACAATAACACGTGTCGTTTTATTAGCATTATAATTTTAACGAAATATTGCCACGTGGCATTAGTTTAATGCATATTTTATAGTAACTTCAATCAGTTATAAATTTTATCAATTCACTAATAAAATCAATATTATTTTATATTCACACTATTTATTTACTTTTTAATTACACTATACTAACAAAATTAGCCATCAATTTTATCAATCCCATCCAAAAATATTATTCTCTCAAAATCAACAATTATGACTATTAGCTATCAAATGATCTAAAATATACATTTTTCAAAATATCATATTTTAAAATTTTAAAAATTTTAAATTTTAATTTTGAATTTAACTTTGCTAAAATTAACTCATAATATTATATTCCTTACATAATTTCCCTAAATAATCGTCTTACATTATTGCCAGATTTTATACAATTTTATTATACGTATAAAGATTTATATTCTTATAAAATTAAATCTACAATTGATTTTTTTGTTCTATACTATCGTTTTTATTTTGAAAATACTTCATTATGACATGCAATTTGATAAAAAAGTTCTAGGTATTCTTTATATTTTACCCTGTCTTTTTTTACATTATACACTTACATGATGTAGGTTAAACTTTTAAAAATATTACCGAAGATCATTTCTTATCATGTGGCTGATGTGATTTTATTTTAAGCAATAGTTTCCCACATGACACGTTCTCAGCAAACATTTGCCATGTGTTGTCTTCTCAATAATATGGTTTCAAGAAAAACAATATGTTTATTAGAATCAATAATCTAAGTCAAACTATTTAAAACTGACAATTTATGTATACTTTGAATGAATATCTATTAAAAAATTATATTACTTTTAAAATACTATAATTCGACATTAATATATTCAATAAAAATTGATTAATACCAAAATTAACGACCCACCTTTTAATATTTCTATGCCTTTAATTTCATAATTTATAAAGTTAATCTTTATGTACATATTTTTAACAAATTCACAATTTTTATATTGAATTTTAACAAATGGACATGTTATCTAAGTAAACAAATGATTAAATTAGCACGCTTTTATTTACAAATTACTTTACGTCATTTAATATATGTTAAACATTTTAAATCAAACAATCAATTTATTAATTGACATCATTACTTTTATTTCAGGAAACTACAATGCAAGAAAACCTTTTTAAAATAGTGGTGTCCTAGGTTTGTATCTAAGAAGTAGAAATTAAATTTTGCAAAAATATTGGATAATGTACTTTTATCCTTAGAATTTTTGTGATATCTGATGATAAAACAATACCATTTAAGTTTAACAGGTAATTCCCTCTATGCGTGTGTTTTGCGATTACTAAAAACAAGTAATGGTCAATTATTATCAAGAGTTGTTATTTTTTAAACAACCATTTTTTATGTATGAACAACTGTATGTCATATTATAAGATAACATGGATTGAAACTAGGTATATTGAATAACAACGATAAACTTTCAAGTACAACCTCATATGTCATATATAAGTTTTAAAGATTTGTATACATTTTTTGTTGTTTTCTATGTATTTAAAATTATCATGTAAATTTATTCTGTACGTATATTTTTTAAATTCTCATATTCTTATACATTATATACTTATATTCTCATGACTATTAAATTTTAAAATGCATTTTAATGACAATTTTAATTTTTAACCCATGTACACACGGGCCGTTAGGCTAATAAGAAATAAATAAAAATCATAAACGCATTAGGGCCCGCACGAAAGGCTTATTGAAAGCCGCCCCATTATTTGATGAACTGTAAATAAGACAAAGAGGGAACATGCTTATTTTTTGTATATTTGTTATAATTATCTTTGAAATAATAATTGAATGAGTTTTGTGACTTAAAGAGGAAACGAGAAATATGTTTGTACATAAAGTACATTAAATTTGAATTTTGCTAAGTAACTTTACATAAAATTAAAACTACAATTAATAATAAAATCTAAGGGTATATTTGTTTTTTTACATGTGTTTAATAGAAAATAAATAAATAAATGTTAGTGTCCCGAACTTAATTATGACAAATGGTTAAATCGGACGTTTGTTTTTTAACTATTGAATAAAATCAATTTTGCTCCCTAAGGTTTGATAAAAGTAATTATTTTACTTCAAAAGATTACAAAACATCAATTTAGATTCAAAATTTTTATAACTTGTTTCAATTTTAAACCAAAAACTTCATTATTTTGAATTTAAACTGAAACTAGTGAAAATTTTGGTTTGAAATTGAAACAAGTCTATATAATTTTTGTAACTAAATTGATGTTTCTAGTTTTTTGGAAAAAAATAATTAAAAAGAAAAATCAAACTTGAGTCAAATCATAATTTACTCAATAAAAATAATAATAATATTTCCAAATCGATATTATAACATTTGTGAAGCCCAATTACGGGCACCCAAAATTGATGGGCAAGCCCACCTAAAGTAGAACAGGCTCACTCGTATTTGTGTTCGTTGTCTTAAGGCGTCGGCACGACCAACCCTTTTTATATGTTATTGTGGATTTTATATTTGAAGTATTTAATCCTTATAAATTTTATAATATTTTTTAAAATAATTGTGAACAAAAGAAAAATAAAAAAGTAATG
>BJCM01210868.1:10289-24271 GCA_018326385.1 Flaveria bidentis
AAATATAAAAATTATTATTTTATTAAAAAAAATATATAATAATTTTTAATATAATTATATAGATAAAAATAAAAAAACTAAATGTTTTAAGGTTATATTTAACATTCTTTTTAAAAACAACTTTTTGATTTTTTAAATATGTGAAAAAACAAAAATACCACTTTAAAAATCATTAAAAGTTAAAATTTATAACTTCGAATAACTTTTGAAAGGATACTTTCATCCATCCAAAAAATCAAAAGTTATTTTTCAAATAAATATTAAACATGGTTTAAGTTTCATCCTTTTTCTCCTTTATTCTTCACAATATTCCGACATCATTTTGCACCAGCCGATGTGGGATAAACATCAACTTCAATCATCAAACTATTATATTTGTGGATGATAGTTATAAACCCTAGGAGCTTCAATGATCGATTGCTGGTAATTTGGATATGTTTTGTTGTTGTCTCTTTGTCTTCTCCATGCATCATATGTGGAGGAAGAACTCTAGGAATTTCTGGATTCTATAAGAAGTTATTGCTTTTTCAGATGATCCTGTAGTTATTGGATTTCTACTTTAAGCAAGATGTTGGATTAGTTTAATGGCATCTATGTAATGACAATGTTGAATCTGGGGAACACATGTTACTTCATTGGACATTGGCAATCTGACCCTTATTATTTTAAATGGGTCGAGATTATACCAACGATTCTTAGCTTAAATGTTTAAGATGAGGTACCCAAAACTTCGGTGGAGTTTTTGGTTTCCGGTCTCCCTTGGGATAAAAAAAAGTTGGGAGGTTCTAGGTTGAGCCATGTGGTTTTTCATCTGTGGTGGGTTTCCTCCTCAAGGTGTTATTAGATGCGGTAATGAGGTTCTTTTCTCAAGTAATGATAGATGCGGGACTGAGGTTCCTTTCTCAAGTAATGGATAGATGCGGGATTGAGATCCATACTTAAGTAATGGAGATGAACAGGTGGGCTCCAATTAGACGTTCTAAAAAAAAGATAGTTATATAACTATAAGCATGTTGCCAAATTATGGTTTCATAGCCAATCTTCAAGGTCTTACCAGACATTATATCGGTGTACAGTGGCTCTGCCAGTCACCAGCAGCAGCCCTCTTCATAGTTGCTGCCACTTTCACCTGCTTATTTTGGACCAAAGCAGAGCATGCACACTGTAGTCAGATTGTGGGGAAAATGATTTTTGGGCGTCATTCGCGTGTAACGTACAGGTTAATTTTTCCCCAATGTTTGTGTTTCATCTCTAGCGAGTCAAATGTGTTATGCTAAAAGATTTAACAAAAAGACACGGGTCAAATGGGTCTTAAACCATCTGAAGTGTTTTTGGATACGTCAAAGCTCCTAAATTGTTTTATTTAATACAAGTCAGACCATTATGGTAATGAATGTGCTTTTGTAATATTTAGCACATTTGGTAAAAATGTCAAAATGGTTCGGATTGGGTTGGATGATCCGTATCATACGTTCTTCTGGGCTTCACAAATATAATAAGTATGAGTCTAGTAGCCTAGCGATTACACCCACACAAAGATGGTGTGCATGTGTGACCGTGTGAGTTTAAATTTTTATAAGTTCATGTCGATTAAGTGGTGTATAGGAGTAAAAAAAATGATGTTACAAAAAAATACAATCCATGATACTTGATCCATTTATTATGTTTATATGGGCTTTGAAAATGCAATAAGTACAAACTATGTCTAATACTTAGATCCATGTCTTACACATGAGTGATGGTGGTGGCAATGGTTGTACCGGCGCAAATGGTGATCAGTCAGTGGTGGTGGTAGATGTGATGGCGACAACAAAGGTGGCAGCCGGTGGTGATAAAACAAGTGTACACTTCCGCTCATTCTAACCATTCCTATGTTTTTTAGTCGGTATTACCCATAAGAAAATACATACAATCCAATGGCCCCAAAGGTTATGTTATATAGAATTAGTCCATAAAATTTGGTGAAATTTTGAGCCTAAGTAATCAGAGCCTAGGTTGCACAAATTGTAGGACTGATAATGTCTTCACAAAGAAATGTACTTGCAGTTCACCAATAACTTGCTTCAGAAGAAACAAGATCGAGTTTATTGTCTTTTTGATCGTAAAAGGTGCTCTTTTTATGGTCTTTTATAGTCATATTAGCATCTAAGTTTGTGACTATAGAGTCATCCCTTTGAAATAGTGATCAAATGAATATGACAAGAAGATAGTCAAGCAAGAACAATTCAGTGAAACTTAAGGAGAAAGAGAGCTTAATATCAACAACAAGAAGTAAAATGTTGTGTGTATATATTGTTAAACCAATTGTACACAACAGTCTTAAGGAGAAAAAACTAATGAAGAGAAGCATAAACCGAGTCTTGTAACAACTTGGTCAAAGATAAAAGTCAACAACTTGCCCTCGTGACAAACTGTGTCTCGAAACACTTATGGTTACAATCATGATTCCAAACGGACCTCGCCCTGTAAATCATGTGCGTGGTAAAATAACAATTTGAAATCTTCTAACAAAAGTCTCAATTTCAGCATTTTAAACCCTGTAAGGCCGTAGGCTCAACCCGAACTACGTTTTGCCTAACTACATTGCTTAGAAGTATTGGTGGAGTTTTCTGGTAACGGGTCCTTATGATTATCCAAAAAGAAATGGAAAAAAGGACAAATGTAAAGGTGACTTTTGTTTTGAATGTTTATAGCTAATGTAAAGACGGAAAATGGGCCAAATGGATTAATTTATAAGTAAATGTGTCGAAATTGCCGCATCTACAGTTGACAAAGCAATAGCCATGAAAATCATTTACAACCTTAGATAAACAAAACAAAACAAAACCGAATTATACTTATATATGGACTATAACTTCTTACATCAATATTTGAAACACAAAAATTACATCTAAAAACAATTTGCTTCATTCTGTTCTCACAGTTACCTTAGAATCAGTCCTTTGTGAATGCCTAGATGGAGATGTTGATCCCCTTGAAGAACTATTTCCAAAAAGATTAAGCTTACTAATTTTCTTCGAAAACGAGCTCATAAACTTTCGCGAATTCGATTTCTCCATATTTCTCTTCATGAACACATGTTCTTTCTCCAAATCATTCAATCTCATCCTTAACCGAGCCAACTCAAGTTTCAGTTCCCGGTTTTCTCGCCTCAGTGATGCATAATTATCCTTCGGTGACATGGCGGCACTGAGTGCGCCGCTGTTGATCCGCCACGACTGTTGGTGCACTGGCGGTTTGTAGCTGTCACCGAGCTCAGAGCAGTATAAGGCATTTCTAAGCCTGAGTTGCTCTATGTAGAGAACTTGAACAATAGATTGAAGCGGAAGTCGCTCGTTCTGTGCAGCGTGTGCACCGGCTTCCGCTGAGAGCTTCTGGAAATCGATTAGTTTGCAGATCCTTTTTTTATCCTGTTCTGATAGACCCTGATGAGCCTGCAAGTTTTGTTTGCAGATATAAAAACTAGCTGCAAATGTGCACTTTTGACTTTTTTAGGTCAAACTGTTTGTTATGAAACTTGATGGCCGGCAAATGAGCGGGTCAGCTAACGGGTCAAAACAAGTAAGTTTGATATGGGTTGAGTACGAACAATTTTATGATGTTTTCTTAAATAAAAATACATTAAACTTATGAGTTATGACCCAGTATGATTAGCTTGGGTCGACATGAAATATTTTTTGTCTAGACAACGTATATATTTTTGTGAACAGTTAGTTCGTCTCATTGATGATAATCTAATTTTTCAAATAAGAAGGTTTAAGAACCTATTTGCATTAATAATACATAGTCTAACCCTGTTCAATGAATCTTTTTTTGTTTTACCTTTTTGACCCGTTACACTTTCATATATTTTTCTCTTTTTGACCTGTTATACGTAAAAGTTGTAAATCACTCGACCCTTAAACTAACTGAGCTACACGCTCGGGGGCACATATAGCGTACCTTGAGGTAAACGTCAATGGCTCGATACAACCCATCGTGAACCATACGAGCATGCCCGGGTAGACTCTCTGCAACGGCTATAAATTTCGAAAGCTTGAGGTTAGCATCAGGCGCTATTTCGGCTAGATAATTGTCAACCAACTTCGAAACCTTAAACAATGCGGTTTCCGAAGGCGAATCAAGCCCATCAGATTCGAAAACCGAACCATCTTCCTCCTCATCCTCATCCTCACTATCATCTAGCTGTGAGAAATTAACCAAAATCCTATGAACAGTATCAACATCAAACAAAGTGTCACTATCATGTCTAAACGATGGGATCAAAAGATCGTCAAGCGTCGCGATATCTAGCTGTGACCCAATTCGTCTCTCGAGATCAAGCCTACATGCAACAGAACAATCAAGCATAACCGCGCTTCGAAGCAGCCCGAAAAGAAAACTTAAAGGCACCGTGAGTTTCTCGACGGGCAGCAGACCCACAATGGTCTCGACCACGAGGCGCTCGTGGTCATTTGACCCACCACCTATGGCTACCTTTTGTTGACAGTTTAACTTTTTGGTTAGCTCCTTTTCAGCATAATTCATAAGCGATTCGCCTATGCTTTCGGGCCTCACACCGCGACATTTCATCGCGGTGATCACCCGTTGGTACAAATCGATTCGTAGAACCGATAGATCTTTGATCCACCAATCGGATTCGCACTTTTGGCGACTCATATGGAGTCTACCAGAGCTACTGTACTCCAACCGTGAAAAGCTCGAAGCGATCTGCTCGACGCACGCTTTTGAAGCTATCGCGTCGATGCATCGGGTTACAATCTTGAGCTCATCAGCTAAAGGGAGTAAGTTTTCACACTGCTGTAAAACTTCTATACACATTTCAAGGTTCTGGAGGACTATACAGTTGAGATACTCGTTGGCACGTGATCCGAGGTTATTGTTCGAATACTCCTCGTTCATCTCGAGGTAGTCAGAAATGCAGCATAGCTGAGCGACGTTTGCGGGAGTTATCTCGAAGTTGTTCCCGTAGCAAAACTTCGCAGCAAGCTCGAATGTTTCCGGGCCTCCGGGCAGGCACAAAAGCTCGACTCGAGATATGGTGGTATCGCGGTTTTCGGAGACCAGTTTCCGGATTCGTCCGCTACGAGACACGAGAGGGAACTGCAGAAAACAGCATTGGTTGTTAAATCTAACAGGTCAAAATGGGTCACTACCAGTACATGTTGTAACGGTCTGTATCAATTGGGTGAACCTGTAAAAATTACAGAAGTTCACCCAACTAATAAAAATATGTAATCTTTGAATATAAATGATTTTGAAAGTCGTTTTGCGTTAAATAAAATACAGAACTTGTGTACCAACAAACCATTTTGACATGTTACGTGACCTGTTTGAGATAAAACACAACTTAGATAAAAAATTTCATAAGCTAATAAACAGAATTAGTCAACAGCACTGTATTTGACTCTTAAAAGTAAAATTTTTGGACAGTTTCTTAAGAGACATAAGAACAAATGAGACGATCACAAGAGCGAAACTAACCTTATGCAACGCAAACGTGATACCGTTTACTTCAATCGTTATATCACTCGGGACATCACGAAATATCCTGCAAACGACATGATCAAATCGTTACAAAATGTAAAGAAAAACATCCAATGAACAGAACAAGAGACGAACCATTCGTTAGACCGGTGGCGTGAGCTCTTAGCAAGGGTGAGGTGTGGTTGGTGCAGGTGGTTCGAGTGGTGGTGCAGTTCCATGGGAGAATTACAGAAAAAAGAGTTGAACCAGAAGAATGATATGCAACTATTTTAGTGAGTGTGGGGTTAAGGTAGCTAAGAGGTGAGATGTATGGAGGGACACATAACTCCAGTTGGAGATTTTGCTGTTTTGTGCACATCTTTTTTTCTTTTTGTCAAAATCTGCAAAATCATGAGATCACAATCGTCCAAATCAGTTGGCCGCCGTAGGGTCAGATCCTTTATACTTCAGACTATTTGGGTCGGGTCGTGACGGATTTATAAATGCCAGAAGGGTGGATACCTATAGTGGTATATTCTGTAAACAGTGTGACGCTAATTAAAGTTTTTCCATAAATACATGTACGTAAAGATAAAACTATCATTGAATGTATGTCGGCATGTCAGAATATGACATCTTGGTTATTGACCAATGTGCAGACAACACATTCGTTCTTAGTCATCAATTATAAATGCTAGAGTAACATGTTATATTTCGAACGCTAGTGGTTGATATTTATTGTATTAAATAAATAAATGTTCAAATTACAAATTCTTGATTGTTCAAATGTATTGTGAAAAGGTGAATAAGACTTGACTTTTTGTGCTCAAAACATATTGTTTTTTCTTTGAAATGATGCCTTTCACCACGATTGAAGTAAAGTATGAAAGTAAAAAAAAGGTATGTTTTAAAGTAAGGGGAAAAGGGAACATTTTCAAAAGTAGAGGTATGCTAAGCGACTTTTGGGTTAAATTTAATTGATTGCCCACCCAACTTCATATTGGGCTAGCTGGGCTGGTGGGTCCATGTTGGCTTTTTGGGCCCCATTTAAGCCTCACCTTAATTATACTGATGGCCATTGCATGATGACCTCTTCCACCAAAATTCTCTCTCTCTCTCTCTCTCTCTCTCTCTCTCTCTCTCTCTCTATATATATATATATATATATATATATGGGCCGATTAATATACAAAATGTTTTTTTCTTACGAAGTTTTGGGTGGAAATATCACGCAAAAACAAAGTGATATTTACATAAGACAAATTACACTCGCATGGAATTATCACGCAAAGATGAAATTATTGTTCCACCTTCTTGTGCAATAATTTCACATTTGCGTGATAATTCCATCTCTGCGTGATTAATTATTACCCTTGCGATATAATTCCACCCGTAACGTCCATTCTTGTGTGATAACTTCGCACGAAAAAAAACCTTCTACCGTAACTTATATATATATATATATATATATATATATATATGTATATTATATGCATATATCAGTGTATCGGTGTACGTATACATACATATAGGGGCACGTTTTGTTAAGAACCAAAAGTATGTTAAGGAACACGAAAACCACAAAGACATGTACATATCGATAATAATAAACAATATTTTATTCATCTCTCCTCACTATTTTTTTTATATTAACACTTTCTTGAATTTCTTTTAAAAAGGTATAATGACGTGCTCGTGCATATAGCGTATATTATGCATATACGTATTTACATAAAAAATACTATTGTATCTTTCAAAAGTAAATCTTTAAACATATTAAAATTTTCATGCATTCTAGTAAATTTATATAATATATAGTTTCAGCTCTAAACATACTATTGATTATGAAAATAGTGTGAAAGCTAGTGTGGGTTTATATGTATGTATATATACACACATAGTTTAGAAACAAACTATATATATGTTTGTATATTCTTAAGTAATGAAGTATGTTAACATATGTACGCACATAGCCACATACATATACATATTTACTAGCGCTTTGTCTAGACGCTAACGGAAACCAACTTATGTACGGTTAGGTTGTTTTCGAACCATGGTTAAAACTTGATATGAACGTGATGGACCAAAGGGACCGCTAAAATCTAATCATACAAGTCATGACCTCATGTCACTTTGTGTACTCCTTGTGTCCTCTCAATTGCTTTGATTTGAAGTGGGCATGCCCCTTGACAAAGGTACTTATTGCTTTTACCATTTCTAATGGCCAATTTTGAAACATAAAATCAATGAAAGTAACTCATCTATTATGGTATGACCATATTATATATTCGATCGACGTTGGGCTGTATTCACCACTAATTTGAATCATTCGTAACCATTGATTTTAGCGATGAATGAAATTCTACGTCGACAACAATCTTGCAAAATTGTGATTTGTTTGAGATCATTTACTAATTTTTTTTCTAGAAACTATTTTTTTTTCGCATAAGAAATGTGAAACGTTCATAGCATGAAACAGTAGCTTTCATAATGCTTTATACGTTAACAGTTTGGTTTTGTTATACATATGTCGCTTTTGTTAGACAATTATATCGTTTTTGTTTACATCTTGGAAGGAATCACCACCCTTGATTCTGGGTTTCACCATACAAATATTCCCCCAATCTGACAGTTGCCTAACGGTATTACTGTTACCATTAATAGAAAAAAATAAAAAAAATTAACCTTATAAATACATACAGATAAACTATACAATCTACGGTTCTTCTACATTTACACCTAATATTTTTCAAATATCTCCCAACTTTGTACTCTCTTTTTTGAAGAAATATAAAATCGGGATCCATTGGAATCTCAAATTTAGTGAAACCTCCCACAGTGTCATTTTGTGGTAAACGGTGTTAAATATAGATTTGGGCATTATAAAAATGAATCCGTTGGAATTTTGAATTTAGAGGTGTAAACAAGCTGCCCGTAGGCTGCTTGAGAGCGGTTCATCAAAAACTTGAATCGCACAAACTTAAACGAGCTCAAACATATATGATGCACATTTAACAAACGAGTCAGATTTTTATATATGAAGATAAGGTGACGTTGGAACTTTGCATGAATTAAACAATGTGGGACTTTTCCCACATTGGTAGCAAGAAGAAACTTGCTCTTCCTTCTAAGTTCTAATTCTACGATTTATTTAAAATGGATGAGCTTGGCATATGGTATTGGGTTAGACTATATATGCTTGAATTAATATAACTTGGGTCTTTTGACTAATTAAATTATTTTTATTTTAATTTTTAATTACGAAATTAACTGTTTTAACTGTTAAAACAATTTAACAGTTAATTAATTGTGCTTTTTTTTGTCTCCTTCTATTAATGACATTTTTTTATCATATTCAAAATACCAGAAAAACACTTGTATATTCGTCAAATACAGGAACATAGAGAGTTTTGACAGAATCAACAACATCTTCTTGGTTGATTGTTGTATCCTCAAAACGAATCCGTACAACAGAAATTTCTGTCATAAGACACTGCTCGCAGGACTCAATTGTCTAATTTCGCGCTCAAAATCTCGTGTCTTCTTCAATTTAAGTATGCTACTATTGTAATCTAACTCATTTATGTAATTTCTAGTATGATAGTACGTATGCGGTTTGTATATTTTTGTTTGATTGTAACTTTTGATATAACAGTACATATGTCAATTATATAATAGGCTTCTTTTGAACTACGTTAAATAACAATTAGTCGGATATCAATCATAGTTACCACTAATATTCATACTTGCTACTGATATTTTGAGTTAGTACTGGTGTGTAAAGTTGTTTACAATCTAATTTGTTTGTAAACACAATCACTTCCTTGATTAATAAGATGCTAATCTATAGTCTATAGATACTAATAAAAAAATGTTTTTTTGTCACTTATCATCTTCTTAAATTATATTTTTAACATTTGTCATTCTTTTAGACACTCTCACTTTATTTTTCCTACAAAAGAGTATTAAAGTAATTTAAATACTCAATAATTTCTCTCTCTTCATAAAAATTAATTTGGTCAATTGATATATTTTTCTCTCATATATATTTTTAAAAAAATCAAACTATGCTTTTAAAAATAAATTTTGTTAAAAAAATTAAAATTCATATATTTTCTAAAACATTGAATATCTATAGATACTAATAAAAGAAAGTTTTTTTACCACTTGTCATCTTTTTAAATTACATTTTTGACACTTGTCATTCTTTTAAACACCCTCACTTTATTTTTTCTTCAAAAGAGTATTAAAGTAATTTAATCACTCAACAATTTCTCTCTGTTCATAAAAATTAAATTGATCAATTGATATATTTTTCTCTCTCATGTATATTTTTTTAAAATTAAACTATATTTTTTAAAATAATTTTTATTAAAAAAATTAAAATTCATATATTTTTTAAAACATTGAACATTTGGAAACAAAATATTTTAAATCAGTCCTTTTTAAAATAATTATAAAAAATATTAAATTTTCTAAAAGTAGTTTTATTAAAACAACCAGAATAATTAGAAACTTGAGTTTTTAATAAACAAGATTTGTATAAACAATAAATTTTTATAAGAAAATCTTAAAACAAATATTTTAAAATAAAACTATTTAAATAAGAGAGTTAAAATAGTATAATTTTTTATCTCTTGAACAAGTACGTATATATAATTTTATACATATCTTATATTAAAATATCATACTGTAATTTTTCGTGTTTATTACTAACTATAATCCGTTTAATAAATGATCTTCTAGACTATCTATATATCTATCTATGTATAACCTATCTATTGTTTATTTACTTGAAATAGTTATTCATATGCAATTATTATCGTATTTTATATTCAAACATGGTTTTATAATTCATATATTTTTATTACTAAATATTTATTATTTTATTTATTTCACCCGTGTAATACACAAGATATTTACTAGTAGTGAATATAAACTACGGATGAATTACCGAATATTTCTAAATATAACTCAATGATTGTATTCCATGGATAAAAATTAAAAACAGTGGAAATCATGCAAATAAGACATCATCATAAGAATATTTTGACTTGGGCTATTTGAAGAGTAGAATTCAAGTTTAGGGTAGGTGTCATCATTAAAGTCAAAGAATGTGCTTGAAAAAGGAGCAACGTGTATTTTTCATTCACAAAGGGGCCGAAATGTAAGTTTTGATTTTCTTTTATAAAGGCCATATGTCAATCTATCATTATTCTTAAATTAATTTAATTTTAATTATTTTATTGTAAGATCTGAACCATAATTTTATATAGGGAGTACTTGACTCGTCACACAGAGTGGATACGAGAAAACATCCGGGAAGATGACGTGGCATTCAATGGTTTTGTTTTCCCCGATCAAGGAATATGCATTAGGGCTCAAGGATTGAAATTGCGCATGAGAAAGTTGGAATATTAGTTTGAGGAAAACTAAGATGCCTCGGTTTAAAACTGGGATAATTTATAAAAAACGAGAAAAAAATAGAAAAATTGATTTGACCCTTATGCATAAACGTAACAAAAGTTTTAAGAAGATGGTGTTTTTTTTTCTCTTATCGACTATACATGGCAGCTTTTTCGTTGTTAATGTATTTCCTTAACTAAATTGATCAGAAGTAAGTTGCAAATCAAAATCAACTTTTTCTTTGTGATTATGTCGCATGTAGGTTGCTACAGTCATACCTTGTGGCGTTATATTTGTTATTATAGAGTTTTCTATTTATGTAATTTTATATTTATAAGATCATCAGTTTTTCTTATACCAATATTTTCATTTTTTTACGTTTCGAACCGGGGATTTGATTTTGTTTGTGCTTTGAATGTGAGGGGTTGTTAGATAAAAAATCTTGATTATAATAAGGCAAAGTATATTAGTTATGTTTTGACACATAGATAAGATTCATTATAATTATCATCATTATAATTAAAAGTTAAAATTGTATTAGGTTTCTTGTAATTATTCTTATTATACTCATATAAATTATTGATTAATAATACCCAATATGTTATGTGATTTAATGAAAAATCCCAATATTCTTATTATAATGGTAAATTCCAAGTTGAGTAAATTACGCTTTTAGCCCCTATGGTTTGGTAGTTATAACGCTTTTCATCTAATAGTTTAAAAACATCCGGTTTAACCACTGTGGTTTAAAATATGTATCAATCAAGTCCAATGCACTAACTACCATCCATATTCTCTGTTAAATTTATGTAAAATGACTAATATACTCTTGGATCTAAATGATTACTAATTACAAATAATATAAAACTAATATATTAATTAACTAAAAAATTTCTAAAATCTACATTTAATAAAGCTATTCAGATGGTCAGACAACACCACCAAACATTTCACCCCATTGTCGACCATCCTCCCACCAGTCACCACAATGTCATCGGTGACCCCATCACCATAGCATCACACTCTCCGGCGAGTACATCGGCCATGGCACCGGTCACCTCACAAGCACCACCCCCGCACACTAGCATCTCACCCACCCATCTTCATCTTATGATCCCCTTCTCTCTGTGTGAACCTTCATTGCCACCATTACCGCCCCTCCTTCAACCATAACATCACACTCTCCGGCGAGTACATCAGCTGTGGCGCGGTCACGTCACAACCACCACCCCCGCACACTAGTATCTCACCCACCCATCTTCATCTTGTGATCTCGTTCTCTCTCTCTGTGAACCTTCATCGCCACCGTTACCGCCCCTCCTTCAAACCCCGACGCCACCTAACCTTCAACCTCTACCACCAGCGCCTAATAATCAGCGCCTCGTCCAACAACCTTGTTCATTCGCCAATTTTAGAGAGAAATAAAAGTGTGTTAGGTCTAGGATCAGTAGATCTAGTCCATTATGTACAGGCTTAGTACTTGAATTAATATCTGTAATGAATGTTTGTAATTCATTATTGTGTATGCATTAAATGTATAGGTTAACCCATTTATGTGTGTGTTGATTTATATATGGTTGCAGGTACAAACATTATAATTGGTCAATTTATGAAATTGACCAAGTGTAAGAAATATCTACGGATGAACATTTTGTTCTTCCGTAGATATGTTTCTTACAAGTAACATTACATCCGAAGATCCTCTGCGGATGAACAGCCAGAACTGAAGAACAAGTTTCCTTCGAAAGAACAAGTTTCCTACGGAATAACAAATCATCTACAGAATAACAAATCATCTACGGAAGAACAAGACTTCTACGGAAGAACAAATTCCTACTGAAGACACTATTCATGCAGAGTCCAAACACTTGTATAATACAAGTCAACAAGGCAGTTATGCGAATCCTAATAAATCCGATGATTCCTTAACTGAAACAAATCAAATCCCAAGAGATCCGGTGTTTCCTATAACAGAAACATCATTGTCTATATATATGGATCCTAGGTTTCAATTCAATGACGATTGATTAGACGATTGGTTGAACGGCAACAGCAATAGCAATACGACAATCACATCAAAGTCACTCAATCAAACCCTAGCAGCCGTCACATCATAACAAATTTTGATATCATTCATTCATTATATTTGTAATTATTAACATATTCTAATGAAATACTTATTATTCATTAATTGTATTTTGTTTAGTGTGTTCTTGAATATTTATTGATATTTAAAGTTATTACAAACAATTAAACCAAATTAACGTTGATTCCGCAAACGTTGACTTGCCATCAACCGACACTGATAATTCCTGATTGCGATCCTTGGATTCACATGTGGTATCAGAGCCAAGTGCTTATTGATCTAGATCGATTGATCTATCAGTGTTAGTTGTGTTTAATTGATTTTAATTTGTAGATTTGTCAGTTCTTACTGATTAGATCTATTGTTGTTGTTCAACCGCAATCGATTAGATTAACTCGTATCTATATTCAAATCAATTGAATAGCATATCTTGTTGATCATTCTCATCAATTAACATCATGAGCAACTTCAGTGGATCATCTTACCAACCACTGAAGTTGGAAACAAACGCAGACTTCAAATCATGGAAAATCAAGTTTAGGAATCATGTAAACTATACTGATTCTGACTTATGGGTCTCCATCACTGAGGTCCTTATATTCCACCCACCCTTGGGCCGGATTATAACGAAAAAAATCAACCAATCAGTACCAAAGATCTATCACCTTATGATTTCAAAAAGGTCTAAGGTGATATCAAAGCATACAGTTTGCTTAGTATGGCTTTACCTGAAGAGATATTGATCAGGTGTGAGAACTACAAAACGACAAACTCCTTGTGGAAGATACTTCATACTCTCTGCGAAGGGAGTGATGAGATCAGAAGCATAAGGAGAGACACCCTCAGGTCACAATATGAAACATTTCATCATATTAAGGGTGAATCAATTTCTCAACAACTTCATAGATTCATGCAGTTGGTAACTGAGATGAATATTTTGGAGTTGAAATATACCAATGAGGAATTAAACAAGAAAATGCTCCACACTTTGCCAGAAAGTTGGAAGCAAACAGTATCCATG